>CM030935.1:974023-999523 GCA_018136815.1 Isochrysis galbana
CGGGTCGAGGGAAATGCTCATTATGCGCATAACGAAACCCTTTTCTGCTCATCAGTGACGGCGTGTGGAAACTTCCATGCGCACGCACGGCGTCCCCGCGGGGAGCCCGAGAGAAATGCTCATGATGCGCATAACGAAACCCTGCGCATAGGTGACGGAGTGTGGAAACTTCCATGCGCACGCACGGCGTCCCCGCGGGGACGCCCGAGAGAAATGCTCATCATGCGCATAACGAAACCCTTTTCTGCGCATCGGTGACGGCGTGTGGAAACTTCCATGCGCACGCACGGAGAGAAAAAGACGAAGAAGATGAAAACTCAGCCCGCGTAGCTGGGGTTACCGCGTGTTTAGCGTTGTAATAATAATAATGTGGCTACCCAAAAGAAAACAAGCGCAGAGCCCTAGCAAGGGCGATAGCAGCACGAGGACTTACCGACGTCCAGACATTGGTTGACCCCGGCCTTAGAGATCAATACACGAGGTGTGGTCATCAGACCTTCACTAGAATAGACCGTATATACGCCGCGGAATATTACTCCACGTGGAAGTGGCACAAGGCGTATATAGATTTAAGACTTTTCACGGGCATGGCGGCATCAGACCACCACCCGGTGGTGGCAACCTTTGCGATTGCCCCTCCCAGACGAGCGACTGAGATCGAGGCCAAGATACTGCAGGAGGTGCTAGACGACCCGGAGGCACGCGAGATAATAAACCTCCTCTGGAGGAGCCAGTATCCATCCCCCCCAGGAGAGGACGCTAGAGACAAGATCAAGGTGTGGACGGAAACCAAAGGAAAAGCGTCCTCGATTCTACTCGCTAAGGCGGTGGAGCTTCGTAGACGGAGATCGTACGCCCAAGCGGAGATAGACGCTGTGGTAGAAGCTAGAAAGGCCCAGATGGCGGCAACACCCGAAATGGCACGGCCGGAGGCCATAGCTACTCTGAATCGCAAAGTAGTCGAGAAAAGACTTACATTCTCACCAGCACCGACTCTAGCGGAAAACATCATAAGGGCGGAAGAAATGGTGACTAAGCAGTTTTTCAGAAGATTCACCCCCCAGGAGGATCCGGACGCACACGACCTAGGCGAAATGCTAGTGGACAAAGAACATAACTACTATCTACGCCGGGATGGCGACTATCACGTAGTTAAGCTAAATGTCATGGGAGAGCCTCATATCCACGAGCGGGTCAACCCGCGGTCAGTACCGGACGAGCTATACCTTGTAGCATCGGAGGACCTCTCGCAGGCGGCGAGAGAATTGGATATACGAAACATCACTTAGGATGGATAACATACTTACTAGCAATAAACCTGGCGGAGACCAAAGCGGGATCATACGGACTCCAAGGAGGGTAATCCGATAATCCGATGAAAGTAAGAACACAAGAGAAGCCACAGTCTCCCGCCCCCTTCTCTCCGACTCCCGGCCGAAGCAGCGCGCACGGCCTCCCTGGAACCGGCTTCTCCGCTAAAGAGGGAACTGGGGAAGGGGAAGGGGGTTGATAGGGGTTAGGGGTGGGTAGTAGGGAGGTTCAATAGCACGCTGCCTCACGCCGCGCATGTAGCGGGAATTTTTAAGAAGATTTTTTTTGCATCTCGCGTGTCTTCGGAATCATTCCCTCGCTTTCGTTGTTGTTGCAGATTGTTTCTCTTTCTCCGTTGATTGCCGTTGTTTTCAGGAGATGAGACGCGTGTCGTCTGCGGTTGCACCCACCGCAACACCCGAGCAAGACTCCTGTAAAAGGGAGAAATGGGTGGGACGATGCGTACAAATAGGTCGCCGCGTCCAGCTTCCGAATTTGTGCTCAAAGGGCCCACGGGTGCTCTCGTCTTCTATTTTAAGCGTCGCCTTCAACGTTTGGTTTCTCGGTTATCTTTGGTTTCTCTCGCCTTGTTGTTCTAATTCTGGATTTCTTCTGTTTCGGTTATTCTGTTCTCCTTCCATGCCGCTCGTCGAGACGACTCGAATCTAGTCGGGGAGTGTCGTATTCCATACGAGGACAGACTTTTACTTCTAGTCTGTGAGTTATTTTAACTCTCAAGGTCTCGTTGATGGGTATATCGCCTCTTCTCCTACTTTCTCTTGATGTCATCAAATAACGTTCCACGATTGTCGTCTGTCTTCTGTTATACCTCGGTCGCAGCTCCCCAGCGAGGTCTGCCCTCGTTGTGCCGACTCCTCCTCTGTCGCATGCCTGTGCGCTGCTAAGTTGCCTTGGTGCCGACGCTTGGCCGTCCGTCCAAGTGCGGTTAGTTTTCGCCCCGTTTGGTTTAGTTTGTGTGTCTCTGTGGACCGGCAACTTTTTGAGTCCCCGCGTTGTAGTCCCTCGTGTCTACCTTGGACCTAAGAAGCTCTCATTCTCATTCTCTCTCTCTCTTCCACTACCACTAGCTCGCTAGCTAGCCTCGTCTCTACTCTCCGACGCCACGCGTTGCGATCCTCTGAACCTCAGTCTACCTCTTCGCTCATAGCGCTCGATGGCAGACACTGTCAGACCCTACTCCTACTATGACCTCTCAGACATCTGCTTCCCGCCAGCAACAAACAACGACTCTTTCACGGCCGCGTCAGCTGCCGGCTCGATCGAACGGCCCTCTGCCTACGAGCCTGTAGTCATCGCATGTTCGACACGTACATGCATTCCCAACACA
Organism: Isochrysis galbana; assembly: GCA_018136815.1. Taxonomy (NCBI): domain Eukaryota; phylum Haptophyta; order Isochrysidales; family Isochrysidaceae; genus Isochrysis; species Isochrysis galbana. Next base: position 976,683 of record CM030935.1, read on the forward strand.
TAGACGAGATGCTGTGAGTTAGCACCGTGAGTACGATGGGCCCCCCGTAGCTAGCGGTAGTAGTAACCGCAGGATCTTCATACTCATACTTCATATTCACATTTTCCTAAATAACAATAAAAATTTCAAGGTGGGTGGTGTAAAGGTGTCCGTATATGTGAATGAAAGTCCGTCCAAATATCCGTGCCTGAGTGATCAGTCTAGAGCTCAAGCATATCAGTGGATGCTTGTAGAAGAATATAATGGTAGACCATCGGCTGAGCGCGTAGCAGTAGAAGAGTAGGGGCACCATAGAAGTGTAGAAACGATGACATAACGTACTACAACTGGGCCCCTAGCTAGTGTAGCCACTAGCGTAATGCTAATGCGCATGGGCAAAAGCGCGCGGCTGCTGAACAGAGGCCCCAGCCAACTCTCTCCCATCCGTGCTCTATTCTCTGGGCTTTGCAAGCCAAGGTCCTCTGCCTATGAATGAAAGGTTGAGCGGAGCGTCTTGCGTTGTCTTGCCTTTGGACGGGGAGGAAGGGAACGCCATTTCACTCTTCGTTTTTGGCGCGCCCAGCTAGTTTCCGGCGCTGGAGGTAGCTAGCCAAAAGTGTGCCCATCAGCCTGTTCGGCCACCGCTTACTTGGGGGAGGGGGCGCTAGCACGACGGCTAGAGGCGCACTGTGAAAAGGTAGACGTAGACGAGCGCGCAGCTCACGGCGGGCCTTCATTGGCAATAGCGCTCAATGGTTCTCGCGTGCACCGGCGGCCTCCATGAGCCATAAGCAGAATGCGGTCGGTCCCGGGCCAAGCGTGCTCGCCGCGGCGCCGACCGGCGTACTAGACCTCCTTGCCCGCCCTAGAGCGCTCTAAGCGAGAGGATGAGGGGTAGGCGGCATAGGTACGCAACGGATGACCGGAAACAAGATTCACCGCCTTCCCGATCATCTGCCCTCAAACGCCGCTCCAAGACATCATGAAAATGTAGAGCGCTTGGGGGAGAAGAAGTTACATGGTTGCATCACGGGGGCACGTGCGTGATACGTGGCGTCGTTCCCTCCCAGTTTGTGTGCGATCAAAATTCCTCACTTTCCTCCTCGGAATCTTCAATTGACTCGTCTCTTGCTGCCGGTAGCTGCGAGCTTATCACCTCAAGGTCATCACTTTCGCCCATAATCTGCATATCGATGTATTGGCGTCACCCGTGAGCTTGACAGGCATTCTTGTGCTCTCGGCGTGGACTGTGATCGCAGTGCAACAACGGCATGCGGTGATGAAAAGCAACAGGCATTTGCGCCGCTTACCTGGTTGATGATAGCCGTCTCAGTCACCCTGCGGCCGCCCTCGGGCACCTATACACAGTGATGGTATGCGTGTAACAATATTTGAGGGAGGGACAGACGAGAGCAATCACTTTGAGGCTGGAAGATCCGGGAACGGGACTTGGCACTACTAAGTTTGGACGATGTGGAATAATTCGCTGCAAATGTTGAGGGGTGATTCAGAAATGCGGGGCGCTGAGCCGCTCACCTGGTTGGTGCCGACGACGAAGCTGGCCTTTTGGAATGACACAGCAGACCCGCCTGCCGCGTGGATGAGATGGCGGAGCTGTGCTTCATTGAACTTAGCCAATGAAGGGCCCACATAGAAACGTTTTCCAGCTAATTGCCTGCGAGAATATCATGTTCATTGCGATGCTGTCAACACCTTTAGTGGATGGAGATGGAGCCTCGTGCATACTCAACACACTATCGCGAAAAGCTTCCCTGTGGATCAACGCCTTGAAGACGCACCTGCCCGGGACGGGGGATGGATCCAGCGCCAAGAAATCCTCTGCAGGCAACCAACCCCCAGTTTCGACCGAGCGCAGAACCCACTCGGCTTTCACCTACAATGGCACGGGGGTCCCGAGCCTTCCACTCCAATTATGCGCCATGGAATCCATTGCGAGGACAATGCTAAAGTGCACGCGGGATTGCATGGTCTACTATCTAGCTCGCACAATCTTGATTCCTTGGGTCATCGCCATGAGGATCTTTAGTGTTCGACGCGGCTCGTTGGTTGTCACAAGGTGTGAGACGTTCGCGCCTAGCAATTCTTCCTCGCACGGGGGCCGCTTGCACCCAAGAGCTACAGCTGCAGCATGGCATGTCTGCCACAATGTCACATCGGACGAGAGACTGAAAGCCACCTGGGCCACCTCGACCCCTGACTTCTTCAGATCCTGTGAGGCACCACGTCGAGGAGCCGTGCTATTCTGAGACGCTTTGATCTTTTTCAGCGTCTTGCTGGTGGTGCTGCTGTCCAAGGTGCCTTTCGCACCGCTTCCCTTGCGCTGCAGCTTCTTCTGACCGCCGGTGGGCTGTTCCACGCTTGCCAGGGTCGACTCATTCACCTCGCTTGATTCCTCCCCCGAAAATCGACGCGAACGCTTCTTCGACTGCTTCGCCGAAATCGATGCGTCGCCCTCAGGCCCACTCTCTTGCGCAGCATTCTCAGGCGCCTTTCGGCCCCTCTTCATAGTCTTGCCGTTACGATTTATCGATCCCTTCTGAACATTCAAAGCATCTCTCTTTTTCTGGCGACAATTATGTTCTTGCTTAGATGAGCCAGGTTGCTGCGCATCCCTTTCGTCGCAACCCGATTTACCCAGCCTCTCACAATCCTTAGCCACAATCGCGGTCCTCTTAGGCGTCTTTTCCTGCGTGGGCTTCGCTCGCGTTGCAAGGGGTGAGCCAATACTCCTTGCCATTAGCTCGCGGCACGATGCAACAGCAGCGCGAAGGGGGGCTAGTCCCGCTTTGCGTGGCAGCGGGTACTTGTGCTTGGTCAAATATGCCTTGAGTTCCGCGTATGAATTCGCATTCGGAGATACGTCAAGGACCAAGCCCAATGCTCGTGGCACGGGTGCAGCTATCGGAGACATAGATGTCATGGTAGCCTGCCCTCCATTCCCCTCGTTGGCTGTCTCGGCAGCCGCTTCCTCGGAATCACAGATCTCTGCCTCCTCCGTGGATGGCAATTCGGGCTCCTCGTTGGACGCCAGCTGCACACAACCACCTTCTTCCTGCGTCTCATCCTCCACTTGAGTTGCGAGCATTGCTCCATCAATCGCATCTGCAGTCTCCAACGGATCTAGTGTGGATGGGGCCTCATCAAGTTCACTACTATCGTTTTTCTCGTCCACTGTATCTGGATGATCGTGAACGGCTTCATGGAGCGGCGCAATTGATCGAGATGTCTCCGGGAAAAGCTGCGAAGAGGACTCTTCAGGAGAGACGAGGGGGCGGATTGCGCGAGGCGCCATTGGATCCCGCGATGCAACGCGCGGAGCCTGTTTGCCTGAGGGCTTGAGCGATGCACGTGCGCCAGACGACAGTTTCTTCGTGCGCGCCTCCGTCATATGGACCTGAGACGTCGACCCCTTGAGAGCAATTTCGTCCCCATGAGGCTGATCACAGGCTTTTGTGGCATGCGCTACTGGACGCTTTGGCTTTGGTAAGCTAGTCATGAGCGCCATTGCCTCATCAATGTCCTCAGTCTCTTCCATCTGCATACACGAGGTGAGATTTGGAAGAGAACCTCAGGCATCCGGTAGGATTAGGCTACGCCCAGCAGGCACGATTCCGCTGTGACGGGGGAGCTGATGAGGCTGCACAGGTATCGAGTCGACCCTCGTGACACAATAAGGCATCAAAGCAAAGGGCATGAGTTGCTGTGCCACCGAATTGTGCTGCACGTGAGCAGCAGCGCTAGAGAGATCGGCAGTACGCACCAGTTCAACCCAGCTTACAGGTATGACTGGTAAATTGCAGCCTTCCGCTTTGGCGTAAGACTCGGCTCCACCTTGCTTAAATATCAGGGCACAAGTTTCTTGGGTGATTTCAGGAACTACCAGTGCGCCCATCTCCTTGAGCTTCACGCAGTACGGTGCAGACCTACGAAAGCGCATGCACACAGCGCGCCAGGGGTGAGCCCGGTGTCAAGAGATTACGTACCAGAAAATGTGACGCGAATAAAGGCCCATGCACCACGATAAGCCCTGACCCTTCATGCATTTTGTCAGATGCATACTCACCCATCTGTCCCATCCTTGTTCCTCACATCGAGGACAAACTGCTTGCCGGAAAGCACGCCATTGGCAGCTCCCCTAGCGGGTGGACGGTCCGGTTGATGACGAGCGGCTGTCTTCCTTGCGTTCCCCAGCACGAGCGGCTGAGGTGGCTTCTGGTTCTCCTTGGAGGCCTTTGATCTCCTGAGGAGAGACGAAGAGGGACATCCCGGTTTGCATCTCACGTGGCGAGGCATGGGTCGGCGCGCCCATCTCGCGCGACTCCATCGCTCTGTCAGCACACACGTGGGCCCCTTCAGATGGTTCAGATACCCATACCCAAAGCTCCGTTGCCCCCTGGCCCCGCATCCTCTCGCACATCGATCGGCTGCGTCTCTCTCCCTCCCTCTCCTCTCCCCCTCGACATCTATATGAACATGTGATAGAATCTAGGAATCGAAGGTTGTCCCCCTCCCCCCTGTGTGGTGTCTTCTCTCTCTCTCTCTCTTGGTCTCGCGGCGCGGCCGGTAGAGGCACCGGGTGGCCCAGCACGCAGGGGACGGGAGAGGCGGGAAAAGGAAGAGTACGTCTTACAAGTAAAATCAGCCGTTGACATTCCGATCTCGAGTACATAGGAGAGTAGGAGAGTAGGAGTATGGATGAGCAGCTAGCGTCTTCTCACTTCTCACAAGAAGAAGACGGAAGCCGGAAGGGGAGAGGGAGTTCAAGATTCTCAGGGATCTGGGGGGAGGGGTGGGGCAGGCCTCTTGCGTTCTTGCGTTGGTTTTCGGTGTCCAAGGGCTGTGTTGCTGTGTTGCTGTGTTCGCCCCCGTGTGGGGGCCCGGCCTTTCGGCCTCCCCCAGGTTGGGGGCGCCTAGTTTCTGTAGGGCGGTGGTCAGGTGGCTTACTTATGTTTTGTTCAGTGGCCTGGGTGGGCCCGTACAATCAACCCCAGCCCCTGCCCCTGCCCTCAGGCAGAGGCAGAGGCTGTGGGCTGTGGGCACTCACCATTTTGGCCCAGGCCCGGACCCCTTGTGGGCGCGGGCCGCGACTCGCACTCCCACGCCGATGCTGGGCCTACCCTAGAGCTGACTCCCCCCCCATCCCTGGTCGCCAGGCATACAAGGGCCTCTGGGCGGCTCCCATGCTCCCATGGCCAGCGAGGCGAGCGTGAGAGAGGCTGGGGGGGGGCCGGGGGCCAGGGGCTGAGCCCTGAGCCCCAGGCTCCACTGCCCCACTGCCCCCTGAGCTGCCCTTGCTGGGCGCGGATATAATTTCTCCCGTATTCGGGTGGTGCACCGGGACTTTTGACTTTTGATGGCCCGCACTTTCGACGACAGCCGGAAGCTTCGCACGAGCTCGCACAGTGCACAGTGCCGCACAGGCCCTGCACTGCACGTCCGCCGGGCCGAGCTCCGGTTGCGGTTGAGCATGAGCGTCTTGGTCCTCCGGCACGCTCCAGCCTCGAGCACGCGACAGATCATGTCGAGGTTCTCGTCGTCGAGATCCGCATTCGACAGACGCACGGTGGGCTTGAATGGGTATGGAGGGGCTCAAAGGGCCGCGCGATAGCTCGTGCCTTGCGAGTACTGCGGTCATGCGAGTCGTGGCCCGGCGGAGTAGTACATGGCTAGTGGCAGTAGCGGTACTAGCTCTCATTCAAAAAAGAGCTAGCGCTCGGCGCTCGGAGGAAACTCCGAGGGTACCCTAGTGACCTAGTGTGCCCGAATGCCGAGTGCGGAGTCGCCATACTTACCATATTACAATTAAGTATCCGCACTAATAGTAATAATAATAATAATAATAATAATAATCTAACTGAGCATTAGTACCACTACTCTCACTAGCCCGGTACTAACACGACAGCCCTCAGCGCACCTGCCCGTACACCTTGGCGCGTGTTGTTGCCACAGATACATACACCTATGCACCCCTCCACATCTCCCCCCTCGCAAGCCCCCGGCTCCCATTCTAACTCCCCACAAGTTAAAATGAGGGAAAACCCATTGAGGCGGACCGGTCGACGCCGGCCGACTCTCCGGGAAAAAGCACCGGGGGGGGGGGAGGAACCTCTCGTCGACAAAGAGGATCGGCCCTTCCAGCTCGCGCCGTGAGCAGTTCTCGAGAAATAAACGACTGCGAGTCGAGTAGCCTGTGCCACCTTCAGGATACTCTCCTCGAGCTTGAGCCGCTCCCTTCTCTCTCCCGCCTGTCGCCGGCCGCCCCCTACCCGTTTGCTAACGCAAACGGGGCCTGTTTCTAACCGCACTCCATCGGGGGGGTGCAAAACCCCCCCTCTCCCTCTCTCCACTCTCTCCCTTCGTCGTCCCTGCGGCGCGTCGCCATGCGGCGCGCCCTGGCCTGCTCTCAGGGGCCCTTTGGGGGCTCCCAGGGGGCCAGCAAGGGCAGCTCAGGGGGCAGTGGAGGCTGGGGCTCAGCCCCTGGCCCCCCCTGCCTCTCCCACGCTCGCCCCGCTGGCCATGGGAGCCGCCCAGAGACACCTGTATGCCTGGCGACCAGGGACAGAGGGGGAGTCAGCTCGAGGGCAGGCCCAGCGCGGGCGTGGGAGTGCGGCTCGCGGGCCGCGCCCCCGAAGGGTCTGGGCCAGATTGTTGAGTGCCCTGCCCCTGCCAAAGGGCAGGGGCTGGGGTTGATTGTACGGGCCCACCCCGGGGGGTGTCCGCGATGGTGTGTGGGGGGCGCGAGGCCCCCATTGTCCCCCACTTATAAAAGTAGGTTGAAGTATCCGCTCTAATAACATGTAGCATATAGCAAGAGGCTACGGAATACGGAGCAGCGCGTATGGGGTATGGGAAGAGACGGAAAACATGACGGGCAAGAAAAGAGCATCGAGTAAGACAAGGTAGCCAACGCCGCAATGGCAATGGTAGCTTGCATAGGACACTTCGCACGCCCGGCCGCTCCTAAAATATTCAGCCATAGCCGCCATCAAGACATTGGGTGAACGATGGTGGAGGGCAGGCTCACACTCGTCGATGCTATCCGTCCACTGCAATTCCCAGATCGTTCGCAAAATCAAACGTCAAAAGTGCGAACTGGCAACTTCTCTTCCTTAGGGGTCACAAGAGAATGCCACACTTGCTGTTGCGAGTGCTTTGGCATGGCCGTGCATCGAAACGGCTCATCCTGAACGCGAGTTACCTCAATCATGGACAGGGGACGCGCGTTTAAAAGCATATACCTCTCTAAATAGGTTCTCATGTCAATAGAAGGCGAATTCTGCACTTGGCCACACTGGAGCTTCCGTCCTTTACCAACTCTTCCCTTCTCAATTTTCAACAACAAGCTCCAACATAAGGGGTACCACAGTATAATCCGTCGTACTTGTGTGCCGTGCACGATTGCATTTCATCATCGGGGCATCGGTGGCCTATATGAGCCGTTGTCCACGGGCGTAAGGGAGACCTCTGTAGCAGTGGGTTTAGCTTGCACCCATGAGCCCTCGGCCCACTTGGGTACTCCAGGGTCTCGCTCGCAGCCGCAGAAGATGAGCACATTGCGCCTAGGCCCACGATCATAAGGCCGCTCATCAGGTGGTAGCTGAGCAACTGAATTCAAATGCTGGCGCTTGAGCTTCTCCCAAGTAGTCTCGCCACGCAGGATGAGAGCACATTGGAAAAGCAACAAGGTGAGCGAGGCAATGGAGGTAAGCCCAGTCATCGTGATACACAGGACAGCACTGACAAGTTCGATGGGGCTGGGAATGATGTCCTGCAGCACGTGGTCGTTTCGTCCGCTGCCATCGCGAGCGCTTGTCGCATTGTGAGTTGCGCACACAGCAAAGTAGCAAGTCGAAATCAGTAGCAGCGTCTCGAATAATAGATACAATACGAACGTGCAGTGGGTTCGCTCGCCGACGCAATTTCCTAGCCACCAACAGTGATGATCCATTCGACGCACGCAACGACAGCAATCGTGGCAGTGCTTGGTCCGCGCGCGAAGCTCCGCGTGGCAATGCACACAGTACGACTGTTCCATCAACGCCTGCTCTAGGTGTTCAGGTTTCAGAAGTCGGGCAGCTGTCATTGCAGCAGTTTCGGCATACCCCGGGTCGCGAAAGCTGGCTGCAATATAGAGGACGACGCTCATAGTCAAGACTGTCAGGAACCACCTATTGGCGGGGCCCGACAGCGGCCACCCGCCGCTGAGCAGCAGCAAACTCAGGCCCCCAATGTGCAGCCCAAGCCAGATGAGCCGTGGCTGCCACTTGCTTTGCGGCCGTGGCGAGGGGATCATACTGGCGACGGGCACAGCGTAGGCGATGGGCTGCGCTTGATGTGAAGACGATGATGTCGACATGCGATGCGCAGAGTGGCCGGTGGCGCACTCGCCGGAGCCGAAAGCAGACGACGAGAGCAACCGCACGCGAGCTGAGCGCTTCCTCCCAGATTCTTTCCCTCTCCGCCCTCTCCTCCTCGCGCTCGCTCGGCGTCGACGCCCGCCTGTCCCCCCCCCCCACCACCATACAAACTAGTAGTAAATAGAAGTGGTACTACTACTCTAATAGTGTCGTGAATATATCAATATGGTAGGTTCTCTGTATTCCCACTTAAGAATACTAGTAGCTTACAGCTGCAGTAGTAGGGCGGTCAAACAGGGCTTAAGTAGTAGTATTGGGGGGGTCGACATTTTTGACCGTGAGCGGAAAGCCCCGGCGAAAGCGGGTTGGAGGGTCTCCCGTAGGGCCAGGTCAGAGTTTCGCGAAACTCATTTCGAAACTTGGGCCACTTTTATGGACAAAAAACTTTCGCGAAATTTGGGTCCCAAAATAGCCCATATGCGCAACTTGTGCGAAACTCTAGGGGGGAGGGCGCGGGGGGGGGGGGGGGGGCGGGGCGCCCGGCGCCCGTGGCGGCTCTCACCCTCACTGCCGCACTCACTCCCTCAGCGAGAAGATGGCAAGGAGCCGTCGAGGTGAGCCCGCGCGCACCCGCGCGCGCGGCGGCCCGTCCCAAGGCCAAGGCACCGCCAGCCCGCCAGCGCCACCACAACCCCAGCCGGGCATGTCCGCATCCTCATTCACTTTCCCTCCCTCTCCTCCCCTCAGCGCTTGCGCGCTTGCGCGCTTGCGTCGCTGTCGAGGCCACCGGCCGCCAATGGGACGACGTCGACTGGCGTGACCGACGACGACAGCAAGGTCGAGGAGAACAAGCCTGCCGAGAGCACGGACTCCGAGGTGTCCGTGGGCAGCGGTGAAGAGGATTACGAGGAGAACGACGACGTAGTGGGCAGTGGGCTCGAGCAACGTTGACTGCTTTCGAGTCGGTGATCGCGTGGTCCACACCCTCCTGGGCCCTTGCACCATCGCGTCAACGAGATGTGAGAGCTCTCGACACGGCGATGTGCGCATGATCATGGTAAAGTTCTTCTCTCGTATCTACAACGTGGAGACGGAGCGCTCCTGTCGTATTCCATACGATGACAGACTTTTACTTCTAACCTGTTGTCGAACATGCGATGACTACAGGCTCGTAGGCAGAGGGCCGTTCGATCGAGCCGGCAGCTGACGCGGCCGTGAAAGAGTCGTTGTTTGTTGCTTGCGGGAAGATGTCTGAGAAGTCATAGTAGGAGTAGGGCCTGACAGTGTCTGCCTCTGTCGCATGTCTGCGCGTTGCTAAGTAAGTTGCCCTGATGCCGACGCCTGGCCGTCCGTCCAGGTGTGGTTAGTTTTCGCCCTGTTTGGTTTAGTTTGTGTGGCTCCGTGTCCTCGGTTTTTTTTGAGTCCATTCGTTGTAGTCTCCCGTGTCTACCTCGGACCTAAGCAGCTCTCATTCTCACTCTCCCTCTCTCCCACTAGCTCGCTAGCTAGCCTCGTCTCTACTCTCCGACGCCACGCGTCGCAATCCTCCGACCTCCGGTCTACCTCATCGCTCGTAGCGCCCGATGGCAGACACTCTCAGACCCGACTCTTACTATGATCTGTCAGACATCTTCCCGCAAGCAACAATCAACGACCCTTTCACGACCGCGTCAGCTGCCGGCTCGATCGAACGGCCCTCTGCCTATGAGCCTGTAGTCATCGCGTGTTCGACAAGCACAAATTCCGCCTTGGCGCCTACGACCGCGCCCTCTCATAGTCCCGCTCCCCCTCTGCCCATGGGAGCAGCGGGAACCTCTTTGGGCCCACAAGGGGTCCACTTCGTCGGAATCGGCGGCTCCTCCGAGCCTCCGCAAGACCCTTCTAACACAGCGGCGCCATCCGCCGCTCCATCAGACGAGCCGCTGCTCGTAGATCCAGTCCGCGAGCGAGCTGAGCTCACCTTCCTCGGGCCCTCGGGCTACCCGGAGCTCGACCCCCATGCCCACCCGCTCGAAGACAGCGCGTGGGAACAAGTGAGCGAGGCTCCTTCCGTCGCTGACCTCTCGGCCGGTCGCCTCGCTTACGTGCAGTCTGCGATCGAAGCTCAACAACTTCGAGACGAGAAGCGCGACCGAGAGCACACTGCTCTCCTCGAGATGATAGCGGGCCTTAACGCCCATGTCATAGCACTCCGACGGCCGCGGAAGAGATGGCGGACACTCACGAAGGATAGATTGTTCGCATACCCCGGTGCAAACACGCCAGAAAGCCTAAGAGCGCTGTACGTGATAGCGTGGAAATACATACTAAGAGATTTCTACAGAGTCGAATTCGAGTCACATGAGTACCACTACATACCGATCTTAGAATCTACGCTAACGAGGTTTGTCACCTTGGTTAGGGGCCTTGCCCCGCCAAAAACACACCACTCCATGCGCACAAAAAAAGCCGCGCAGGGGAGGAAACCCAAACTCAAGAAACCACTAGAACTCAGCGCCCCCGTATTTATCGAAGACGAAAAAGGCAGGCTACAACTTAGCGAAAACACTAGCCTAGTAGTGAAAGCACTTGGTCTTGCCGAAAAACTCGCATAACACGACGTGTCGCCCTGGATTAATAGATCACCTGGAAATGCGACTGTTCAGTATAATTCACCCACGACTAACATTGCAGCACGCAGGAAAACCGGAACCCTGAAACGAAAACATATGATAAACAGGTCACTCAGCAGCACAGGAGGAGGGCGAGAACACGCCGCTGAGGACAGGTGCACCCCGCTCCGCTCGGACCCCCCAAAAGACCCGAGCCCCTAAGTAGAGCACGAGGGGAGTTGCCGCAAGGCGGGAAATGAGGGTGGGAAAGGGAAAAGGGCGTGGCTACGAGGGAACGTTCCAGTGCCACGAGTGAGGCGAGAATTTTAAAAAGTTTTTTTTTTCGTCTTTCGACGCTGTGAGGCAGGGAGAACACCTACCGCCAATGCTCAACCAGAGCATCGGCGGCAGGTGTTCTCTCTATGTTTTCGTCGGCTCCTAGGCTTTTCAGGTGCATCATAGGGCTGGTAGCAATCTAGAAATGTAACTTAAGCTAGCCTGCAGCTGCAACGTGCTGTGCGACGGCGCGACGCGGGCGGCCGATCAGTAGTGTGGAATTGATAGCTTTTTTTTGACGTCTAAAGGCGGAGATTTTTTCTCCGCACGGAGGGCCGCTCCCGCCGCGCCTGCTCCTCCGCCGCGATCGATCCCCTTCCGTCTCCTCGCATGTCGAGCGCCAGTGGTCATGCGCTCGATCCGTCCCACCACCGCAATGACCCAATGACCCCCCACCCACCCCGGTTAATATTTAGTATGCAGTGCTAGAGCTAGAGGCCCTGGCCATTTTTCGCGCAATCCGCTGTTCACTGTTCGCTCATTATAAGGCATTTTCATCGCGGATGTTGCATGTTGCTCGTAGGGCGTAGACATAGGGCTAACTTGCAGACTGCTACTAGGCTGACTGTGACTTCGGATGCTGGATGGAGATGGCACGCTACTTGCCACTGGCGCCGGCTATGCTGTGGCGTATTCGCCTCGATAGACCCCAACGCCTCATCAAATGAGGCCTGGACCTAAGACCGAGCCCGCACGCAATGAGAATAAAGGCACCCGTCCCTAGCCGAATCCCATGGTTTTGTCGGCGTCTTCTGCCTCTCCTTGGGGTGCTAGCGGCGCCGCATGAGGCGGGTCTCCATAAATGTCGTAGCGGCGATGGCGTTCCATGGGCATGTTTTGTCGTGTAGACCTGATGAGTTCACCTGTGTGAGGACCAAGAATGCAGGCTACGATTTGCTTCTTGGCTCGCTTAATGGGCGTCCATAAAAGACACGAAGACCACAGTATACGTGTAACGCAAAGGAGCTCGTCGTGAGACTCTGGTAATTGGGTTGCGCACCGGCATTCCCTGGTGGCCGTGCAATAACCCCGACGCCCGGTGGGAGGCTCATATACAAAGCACCATTCGCACACTTAAGGAACCATCCCTCTCATGTTTACACACCATCAATCTCGAAGACGGCGAGTCCAGGTTCAGTACCCAGATTGGCGATGCAAGTTCCCCACGGATCAAACGCGAGCGCATGCCCCCAAGAGCAGCGCTTGTTGCCGTCGGTGTTGTGCTGTCCGACCTAAGTGCGTAGTAAACCCCGAAAATTAGGTTGGGATGGGGAGGTGAGCCGCAGGAGTCCACTCAAGCACGAACCTACTGAAAGCTCAAGTAGGATGAACCAAAGGGCCACAACGCATCAGCGGGAATGTAAGCCCCGTGACACATGGCACCTGTGCAGCTGCAACGACGTAGCATTGGTTCTCGATCGCGCGACACCGAAGCAGAGTTTCCCAGTGAGCCTCGCCCGTCCTCATTGCGAATGCTGATGGCATGAGCAAGACCTACGGAACGCCAAGGAGATTATGGCAAATGGATCTTCAGGGAACGAGAGATTTTTCGTCGATGGGCTCGTGTGTATGAACAGCGCCGCACCTGCGCGCCGTGCAGAAAGGTGAGCTTCTGGTAGAGCTCCGGGAATCGCATGTCATAGCAAATGGTGACTCCCAAGCGTCCTGCAGGGCTATCCGCCACGACCAACTTTTCGCCGGGGAGAGCCTGGCGCGATTCCACGAGCCCGACAAAGGGGGCGTCATACAAATGTATCTTTCTATATGAGGCGACAATCTGGCCGTCTGCATCGACGATGACGTGAGTGTTGTAGATGCGCGGATCATCCTCTGGGCCCTTCTCTTGGAAACCGCCCAGCGAGAGCCACACGCCTTCGTCACGCGCAAGGTCCAGATAGCTGCGCATAACAGGCCCGTCGAGCGGTTCGGCAATGGTCTGGGCTTCGCCCGGTCGCGAGCCCATGAATGAGAAGTTCTCTGGGAAGAAGACCATACTGCAACCCTGCGAGCGTGCCTCGCGCACGTACCTGACGCAGCTTGCCAGATTGGTCGCCAGGTCGTTCACCGCAGTCATCTGGACGAGCGCTGCCTTGCAGCGCGCGGCGAGCATCGGGAGGTGACGATCAGGGCGCCCAAAGCTCCAGGAGAGAAGGAGAGAAGGAAGCCAGAGAGAGAGACACGAGACGTACGAGCGACGGCGGCGAGGGGGCGGAGAGGAAGGGCTCGCTCCCGCCGCGGCCCACACGCAGAAAAAGGAAGGGGAACTGTGAGAGAACCGGGCCGCCAAAAAGACTACACATTGAAGGCTCTTGAAGTCTCCCTCCTTCCCGCGGCTCGGATGCTCGTGCCGTTTGTCATATGTTCACACTCAGGAAAGCATAGTCTTGTGTTCGGGTGCGTTGAGATGCCTTGTAGTGATATTATTATCTACTACACGGCCGATGCACAGCACAGTATAGTAAGTAAGGGAAATGAAAAAAAACTTCTTAATAATCTCGCCCCGCGCGCGACCCTGCAAGTCTAGTCTGCAGCCACGCCCGCATCCCTTACCACCTCCTCCACCTGCCTCCTGCCTTGCGGCCCGTCCCCTCGTGCTCTACTTAGTAAGTACTTAGGGGCTTGCATGTCGTTTGCCTTCATTTGGTACCCCTCGTTTCCAAATACGCGATGCGGCCCCCCGTTCCCGGCACAAAAATTTTTCTAGTATTTGAGCAAAGGCAGGCACCCACCTCACAGTGCTCAACCATGTCTAAAAATGGAAAAGGGTGCCTGGTGATATAGTACTCAAGCGAGTGGAATGGATCATAAAAAAAAAGGACGAGAACTTTAAAAAATTCATCACACCTCTCTTTCCGCCATATGCCAATTCTAAATCTGCCATGCAGGTTATGGCGGAAGCATTGGACAGCATCAGTCCGCCGCCGCCGGTTGGTGCCAACCTGTCCGACCCAAAGTTTTCGACGTACACTGTCGAATGTCAGTGCTTATTCAGTTCATTCAATTTCAAGCACAATACGGACATTAAAGACACCTTACACAGAATTTGCGAGATTGATAAATCATTCACACTGGTTTATATTAGACACACTCTCTTGACGGATAAAGGTACCCAGCTTTATAGGACGAGTCCTACAATGTAGGACGACGTTGTGAACTATGAAGACACGGTTCAATCTAGGAATGGGGAGCTAGGATTTGGTTTCTGTGTTCATCTCATTGCCCTCATTGAGTCCTCCTAGAGGCTCAAGACACCATTCTCAAAGCATAATGAGTTATTTGCCACTCGCGGAAGCCTTCCCGGCAAAAAACGGCGTTGTCCTACGAATTGCCGCAAACACCTGAGGACACGATTTGAGGCTTATGATGAGCTATCCTCCTGGCGTCGGGGGCTGTCTGAGTGTGGAGGGAGGGGCGCTCCGGCTAGCGCAGGTAGAAAGCTAGTGAAGAGCTGGGTGGCATAAGGGGGGAAGGGTGCTTGCGCTTGCCGTGGCAGGGTGTCCTGTCTTGAGTGAGCGCTAGTCCCGTTCCTTTGCCGCGCCGCGACCCATAAAAATTTGTTAAAAATTAAAATTATAAAAGTAGGTATCGAAGATCGAAGACGCTCTATTGAGAGTAGAACGCGAATGTCTCTCCTGTTGCAGGACGGCCACAATGGAGCCTCAACCGCGTCCCGACACTGTTGGGGCGGGGTGCTGTTGGGGCCCTATTGAGGCCTGTGAAAACCCTCTAGAGTACTAGTAGTACATGTTGACATGCCCATTTCTAAAAACTCACTTATGATTTCCCCTAGACTATTGTACTCCCCCCCTTCTCTCCTTTCTGGCCCCTCCTTCCCGCTCACCACCACCCCGCTGCTCCCGCCGCCACCCTGTCCCCGGCTCTCCCCGCCTCCTCCATCTACTCGCCACGTCTCCGAGCTAGCGCTTGCTTTCTCTCCGCCGCCTGCTGGTGGCGGAGGCGTCTAATGCGCCTAGCACGCCGCTCCGTCGTGCTTTTCGTCGTGCTCGCCATCGCCCTCTCATGCATTAGCCTGCTCCGAGAACGGCGCGTGCTGAGCGCGACGGTGGCACAGGTACCCTCCACCGCTCTGCAGCAGCAGCAGCAGCAGCAGCAGCAGCAGCAGCAGCAGCAGCAGCGGGGACGTTCTCGAGAGCCCGGCGCGCCACCGGATGTGCAGATCTGGAGCAGATCTGAGAAACGGGCAAGCCCCAGGCATGACCGCAAAGATGATGGCACTTGGCGGCGTGCTCTGCCGGCTCATATACGGCAGCAGGCAGCTTGGTTCGACACCCCGAGGACGGTGGAGGATCTGCTATTTGAAGTGCCCGTGAATGGGACAGTCTGGCTTACCATCGCGAATTACGCTTTCAGGGATCTTGCTGTGAACTGGGCCGCGCACATCTACAAGTTGCAGAAGGAGCGCACGGCGGCCATTGCTGCCCTAGACGCAAAGTTTGTGAGGGCACTCGTTGATGAGCGTCTGCCGTGTATCGAATTCATTCAACCCTTGCTCCAGCGCGCGTCTGAGGATCTGAGGTCTAATGTCACCGGGTTTCGGCGCTTTGGCGCGATGAAGGCATCCTTGGTACTCACATTCTTATCTCAAGATCGCGAGGTGCTACTTTCCGACGTTGATGTGGTGTGGATCTCAGATCCAATGCCAGTCATCAGCCTTCTGCGAACGGCGGATGTGATGTCCTCGACCGACTGCACATCCATATCAGCTGATGAGGCCCCTTCGTCGAGCATGGACATCCAGGGTGCAGTGCGATGTGCTTATCGGCCTGGGAACAAACATGGTCACTCGGCCTTCAACACTGGTGTGCTCTACTTCAGAACGACGATCGCAGCGAAGACCGTAGCTGCCGCGTGGCGGGTGATGCTCCTGTCAGTCGCCGAGCAGGACGAGCTCAAATATGTGCGGACGACTGAGTACATTGATGACCAACTTGCCTTCAACCGTTTGGTCTGGCATGGGTTCCGAAATCACCCAGATGGTGCTGTAAGAGGGGTAGATCCCGAGGGCCGTGTCATCCGTGTGGTAACGGACTCCGCTGCGTCTGCAGGAGAGATGGCCATGCGAGGTAAAGTTGGGGAGTTGGGTGTGCGGACTACTGCGACCGGATGGCGTTCTGGATGGTCTCAGCTGGCCGCAGGGAAACTCGGATTCTCTGCAGGCAGCACACTTGGGGCTGCCATGGGCACACGGCCAAACTACTTCGACTTTGCGCCCCTACCTGCGCGATCCTTTTGCTCTGGGCATGTCTTTTGGGTGCAACAGGGCGGCGAGCGCGCCGACTGCGTGGCTGTCCACACCACATTTACAGAGGGTGGGTACAGTGGCAAGATCTATCGGCTGCGAGAGGCACATTTGTGGCTGCTTGATCCTCCCTCGTACTACGAGGTGGGGGGCGGATTCCTCACATTCACGCCCCCTCAGTTGCCGGTCGCCTTTGCTCTTCCGCCTGAGCGCAATACCTCTGCCAGTCGAGTCTACGATGACAAGTACAAATCGGGGTGGTTAGTCCCCACTGCGCTTCGGCTTTCGCCACGACTCCGCGCCCACCTTGAGTTGGTGCGACGGCACATCTTGGCGCTCCGCGATGCGATCGTTGTTGCATTGCTACTGAAGCGCACGCTGATACTTCCACGATTATCTTGTCTTTGTGATCGCTCCGAGTCGCCCCTGGTGCTCCCATCCTGCATCTCTGAGGTAAAGCCCCCATTGCTATCGAAGGCGGATCTGATTTGCTCGAAAAGCTTGGCAATTCAATTGCCTGCGATGCCGGCTCCTTCCAATGAGTGCAACAGTCGAAGCTTGCTTGCCCGTCTCAATCGCGTGTACATGAAACATGGTGGCTTATTCCAATGCCACTCCTCTTTGACATGGACAGGCCGCCGATCTAGCACTGCCATTTTTCTGCCCCATCACGCACATCTTTGAGATCTATCGCTTGCAGCAATTGGGGAGAATTCGCGGGGGTGTTCGCATCCGAGAGGCGAGCTTCCTTCGACATCCATTGGCACCTGCTCATCTTCGTGCCCAAAATGCAAGTGCAACCGTAGTGGTGGTTGGTAACTCGTCGATTGCACGCGCATTCCGAGCGAATGGAGGGGCCGCGATCATATCTGGCGCTTCTGACATTCAAATCAAGCGGGCGCTCTCGCCCTGGGCCTCACGGCCGATCCTACATCTTAACTCTGCAGAGGGGATATTTGGTGGCTGGGCAGCGATGAATATTGGCGGTGGTGGCAGCATGGCACGAGATGACTTTGAGAACATCATGAATCAGCTCGTCTACGGTGGCTCATGGTGTTGCTCGTCCTGGTACAAGCCTTCAGGAGCGTTCACCTACGCAACCCCTGCGGCGACCCAGGTACTGCCTAACGGATGCGGTGCTGATGAGGCGGAAGATGCGGTACAAGCGCAATGCACCGCTGCCCAAGTGAAGCGACGGTCGTTCCAACGCCCATTCGATTTCAACTACGTGCCTAATGGAGGGCGTGATGGATATTTCATGCTTTCTCCGCAGCATTCCGGTGCATGAATGAAGGCTTGCAGGAGTAGCCTGAACCTTCAAGAGTTTTTCTAGGTGTTGGGGAATCCTGGGTGCCTTGGACAGCCCGCAACGTTTCCCCCCCACTGGCGAGGCCGCAGCTGCCCCCTCTTCCCGATGATGAAAAATACCGCCGACCTCTTAGCTTCTACCGCCGTCAGGATTTGACTCATCCACCCCTCCCCAGGGGGAGGGGAGTCTTTTCGCTCTTCCCCCCCTGCGCAGACTAATCTTATGATTGGTCGCCATGGATGGAGGGGGGCCTCGCGCCCCTCCCATTCTCTCGACTCCCCTCATGGAGGGCGAGAACCATCCACCCCCCTGCGCTGCCTCTTGGCATGTAGGGGGGACAGGCAGCGCAGGGGGGACTCACCTAGACAGCCCAGGCTCTCCCTAAGAGCTGGGCACAAAACGCACGCCCTGGCCCGCGCTGGCGCCAGCTTGTCGCTCTGACCACCCCCTCCTCCCCCTGGGCCCCCCTGATCAGGACCCCCCAGCCAGCTCCAGTCGACCGGCAGGGGCGCGAGAGCCAGCGATGGAGAGGCAAGAGAGGCCAGGGCCATGCCCCAGCCTCACTTGCCCCCTTAACTGTGCTCCCAGGCCTCCAGGCTCCTGGGGACCTACCTGAACCTGAAGAGGGGCCGCAGGCGCGCGCCATGGCCAGAGCCGCAGGGAAGAGAGGAGGAAGAGGGAAGAGGGAGGGGAGGGGGGAGGGGCAGCTCTCCCCTTCGGCCTCCGGCGTTAACATGTCTTCTCGCTTCTCGCCCTGTTTAGGTAAGAGAAGACGGGGTCACCGCAGAACCAGGAGGGAAGGGCCGAAAGGCCGCGGCGAGCCGCGGCCACTCACTCGCTTCGGCGAGGAGAGATTAATTAGCGCTTCTGGGCTCCTATTCACGAGTGCCCCCCCCCCCCCCTCCCTGCATTGTTTTACCCGAAAGGGGTTTTCCCCCAGCGTGGACTCGAGGAGAGGGCGTGTTGGGGTGCGCAGGGTCGGTGCGTGCACTGGGGGTAGGACGTAAATATCGATATCGAGGGGAGGGGCAGTGCCCCCTCCCCCCGGTAGCACTCAGACACCTGGCTCGTCAGGCATGGCGGGATTCCGGGACGGAAAAGTTGTGTATAATTAGCTGGTGGGATTGGCTAGGACACAACATTAATTATTATTATTGCTTTTCTTCCCCCCCCCGCGCAAGGCGAGCGCGGCACAGAGAACACGCTTTTCTCGCTTTGTGTTTGTGTATTCCCCAGCGAACCTAGTCGGTAGTAGGTGTTTATTTAGCCCCGAATCTTCAGATGTTTTTATATGATATTGCGTAACAACCTGATATTAGGCTGAGAGTAGGACCTGATAACATACTAAGGGAGCCGAAACCTGACGACCTGATACCTAACGGAGCATCTCGGATAGGGGGAGGGGGAGATGCCGCAACAGCGGGCTGGGAGGGAAAGAAGGGGTATGGGATGGGCGTGGCTACAAGTGAGAATTCAAGACCGCGCGTGTGGCGAGAATTTTAAAAGGTCTTTCTCTCTCTCTCTAGATCTTTTGGTTTTCTTCTACTTATTCCTCTCGATCATGCACAAGACGATGACACACGCACCACGTATACACAAAGGGCGGGTAGAAAGGATAGACGCGGCCGGGACACGTGGAGTCCATGGTAGCAATACGCAGCCACGGCGCCTCGCCACCCGGTGCGATGCACACACAGCAACACACAGGAGAACGTCAAGTTCCTAGCCGAACGGCTCCAGTTCAGGCGAGATGAGTTGGACGGATGCACGATGGATCGGACGGGCAGGGCACATGGACGTTGTCGGTCGCCCAAGAAAACTACGTTTTGACACAGAGCGCGATTCCAGGCTCGAAGCACACGTGCGAGACGCTGGAAGAAGGGTGGGTTTAGCATGCTGATGCGACGAAACGCCCGGGAAGTAAAGCGTAAGCATCGCCCATATAGAACTCCTTTTCATTGGGAGCCGACGAAGCTGCACGATTTTTGATTCCAGCAAGAGCATGACGCGCAGTCTGCTACATGGCCGTCATGTCGAGGAGAAGTACATCCTTGGGGGCGCAAAGAAATCGTCGCCAGCAGCAAGCGCGCTCGATCATTTGCGTGCATATTTCCCTACGCGCGGTTGGAGAGCATTGGGTAAGAAGAGCAAAAGGGTGGGCACGGCAAGCTAGCAGCAAGTGAAGGCCTAGCTGCGCCCAGGAATTACGGGTGCTCTAGCCTTGCCGTCAGAGCCCTCGGGCGGTATGCGCCAATTCCTCACCAGATGATGAGGCATCTCCATCCATTTTGCGCTTCTTGCCCCCGAGCGGCCTGCTAGCATTCTCCTTCGCATACTGGTCAGCGAGGAACTGTATGTCGCAACCACAGATTGGAGGGGAGTCAGAGGGTGAATGCGGACAAGCGGGTGGAGGTATCACACCAAGCCGGACGAACAAAGCAGACATGTAACGCGTAAACGTAGCGTGCGAGTCTGCACCTGGATGAGGGCGTCCTTGCCTTCCGTCTCAAGGACCTTTTTCATCTTGGGGGTTGCAGCGGCACCATCCTTACCCCAGACACGCTTGGTGAAGTCGTCGAACGACTCGATTGGCTGCGGAATCGGTGAGGATGGGAGTGAGTAGCATCAGCGGCATAAACAAGCATGGGCAAGACGAGGCTGGGGCAGCGATCGGGGAGGGAGACGCTTGGGTCGCACAGTCGGCGCACCTTTTGCATCTTAGCCTTCTTTTGCTTGGCTGCCGCCTTCATAGCCCTCTTCTCCTTCATCTCCTTCTCCTTGGCGATCTGCAGAGGACAAGAGAAGGCCGTCTGAGTTGTGAGCTCAGTGGGCGGAGGCATGGGCAAATGCATTGGCGTTGGCCCTCCGCAAGCCTCATCCATAGGACAAGGAGCAGGCCATGTGGCTACCCACCTTCTTCTCGAGGCGCTCTGTCAACTTCTCAATGGTCGCGGCCTGCTTTGTCGTCTGCTTGGTGAGGTCGTTCACCTGCTTGGTGAGCTTCTTGTTCTCGTCCTTCAGCGCGTCCATTTCCTCGGAGTCGAAAAGCGAGCCTGGCAAGTCAAGGCTGAGGTCACCGCCCGCGGCCGCAAACTTCTTCCGCTTCTTGAAGTCCTCCTTCGCCTTCAGGTACGCCTCCGACGGCTTGTATGTGGACATTTCCTTTTGATAGCGCGCCTTATCCTCGGCGGCGAGCTCCTCGAACTTTTGGCGCTCAGCCTCCGGACAGGTCTTCCACGCTTCCGCCAGATGCTTTGCGAGACCCCCAACACCAAGGCCAGGATGCTGGCGCGAGAGAGCGTTCCGATTTTCATCGGCGAAGAAGAGGTAAGCAGTCTTTGCCTTCTTCGGCGCCTCGGCATCCTTGGCCAGGCGCTTGCCCGACTTGGTCGGCTTGGGCGGCGGCACGTACCCGATCGCGTCGCGCTCATACCGCTTCTTGTCCTCCGAGGCCAGCTCCATGTACTTTGCGCGCTGATCATAGTTGAGCTCCCGCCACTTTGCGGTGAGCGCCTTCTGGATTTCAGATGAGGTGATGCCGGGCGTCTCGGCCTTGACGGAGGCTCGCTTCTCGGCGGCGAAGAAGTGGTACGCCGACATGGCGCGCTTGGGTGCCTTCTCGTCTCTCGGCATGGCTGGTTGCGTGAGTTGGGGTGGGTGGAGAGAGAGGGGCCCCTCGCCCGGTGTGATGATCGCTACCTGACCCCAAGGGGGAGGAGGGTAGGGGCGGCGGGGGGGGCGGGGGGCGCAGGCGAGAGGCTGAGAGAGGGACGAGAAGAGAGAGAACGCCCTCTCTTCTTTCCTTTTCCTCTTACCCCCCCTTGGCCCACCCCCGCGGGAAGCGGGCCGCCCACACCGGCCGCTGCGCGCGGGGGGCGGGGGGGAGAGAGGGAGGAGGCGCGGGGGGAAGGGAGGAAGCGGCGGGTGGCGGAGGGTGGGAGGGGGCCCTCTCACGAAATCTGCGCCCTGGAGACGGTTTGAAAGCACGCCCACCGAACCTTCCCGCCCAGGCTCTCCCCCCCCCTCCCTCCGCAAGCTGTCCCCCGCTCCGGCTGAATAACAGTATCAGTGGGGTGGGGGGAGGTTCTCCCAGACCCCCCCCTCTCTCCTTCTCCCCGCGCGCGGGGGGGAGGGGAAGGGGGGAGGGGGCGGCCGCGGGGGGGGGGGGGGGACGACGACGCTCCCCCTTCCTCCCTCTCCCTCTCCACTCTTACCTTAGACGAGCCCCCCGCGCCGAGCTCGCGCCTCGGGGCGGCGTCTCGGTTTCTTGGGCTACGGGGCGCAGACTTTCACCTGCCCGTGCCTCTACCGGCTTCGCGCGCCAAACCTTCTCCACTCGCGAGGAGGGGGGGGGGGGGGCGAGCGAGGAAAGACGCTGCGCGGAGAGAGGAGAGAGCGCGCGCGGACGGGTGGAGGGCTCCGCAGGCGGAGGGGAGGGGGGGCTTCAAAGGACCCCCCCCACACACAAAGGATCCCCTCCCTCTCCTCCAGGGGACGGCCCCCCCCGCGCGGGGGAGAGGAGAGAGAGAGAGAGAGAGAGAGAGTACGAGGAAGGAGAAGCGGGGGGCGCCTCCTCCCCGGCTCAGTTCCTCGACGTTCTCGGTTGGCTTTTCTCAGTGTTGGGAGGCGACCGCCGTGGGCGCGCTCATCAGTCCCACAGGCCGTTCACCTTTCGTGCTCCACCGGCCTACTCTCCGCTTTCGAGTGGGTCTCCTCCACCGCTGCCGCTGCCTTCCGCGCTCTCCGCTCCGCCCGGCACCTCTTCACAGCTCACACTCACACCTTCATTCGATTTGAATAGTTGACGGTTCACATTTCACATTCACGCACATCACCAAACATCAAAAAGGACAATTAGGGCCGTCAACCAGGGTTTTTATGAGGGGTTAAAAATGACCATCTCAGAATTGGGGGAATTTGAGGATTATTTTGGTAGAAAGTTCCCAATACACCCATCTAGCACTAGCACACACATATCACATATCCAT
>CM030935.1:999623-1009806 GCA_018136815.1 Isochrysis galbana
ATCATATCCGGGGCCAAGCGAGTAGCAACGTAGCAACTACTATAATCGTTATAACGATAGGTAGCCCGGTCACTCACTCTTTTTAACCACTATTTTCGGCCTCCCCTGGGTGTCCAAGGATTCTGCAAGGTCCCCCGCTACCTGCCCCGGCAACTCCCTCCCCCCTCCGAACGACCCCCTCTCGCCCCACGAAGGGCAATGGCGTCGGTGAGTTGGGCCCGGCCAGGGCCAGACTTTCGCGAATTTTTTTACGAAATTTGGGGGACTAACTAAGCCCCGAAATTTGACCGAAATATGGGCTTCCGCGAAGCGAAATTCGTCCCCCCCCCCCCCGCCCGCCCGCCCGCGGCCCCCGGCGATCGGGGCACTGCCCCCCTGTCCCTGTCCCCTTGGCATGCTGGCCTGATGTCTGATGATGAGGGGGGCATTGACCCGAACCTTCTGAAGGCACAACTTCCTGCCTACCTAGCCACGGCCGCCCACGCCACAATCAATACGGCGGACGTCGACGACTTCTCCGAAAGCGTGCTGGGGTGGTGGCGCGATAACGGCAAGCTTTTTCCAGCGTGGGCAGATGTCGCATTCATCTTAGATTTAGATGATGCGATTTCCCGACTCTTATTTCCAGGTCCTTCGCCGTGCGGCCACACGGTGAAGCTCAGGTACATCTAGGTTGGTAGGGTTCGTCCCTAGCGACCTAGGATTCGGGTTCTCGTTTCATTCCGTCTAGCCTGTTTGTCAGGTCTAGATTCCAGGATTCCAGGTTTCCTCCTTTCGGGCAATCTTGACCCAAAGGAGCCAGGTCGCCTGTTGCTTGCCGTGTGCTTGTCTCAGGCTCTCGGGTTACCTTGTGAAGGCTTGTTTAGCTTCTTGCAATAAGGCTTGTCGTTTCTTGTTGGGTTCCGGTTCTTTCTTGGGACTTGCGCTAACTTTCGTTGTCGTCCAGGCCTGTTCTTCGTAGGCGTAGGTTCTGCTTATGTCGCATTCATCCTAGATGATGCGATTTCCAGGCTCTTGTTTCCAGGTCCTTCGCCGTGCGGCCACACGGTGAAGCTCAGGTACATCTAGGTTGGTAGGGTTCGTCCCTAGCGATCTAGAATTCGAGTTCTCGTTTCGTTCCTTCTAGCCTGTTTGTCAGGTCTAGATTCCAGGTTTCCTCCTTTCGGGTAATCTTTACCTAAAGGAGCCAGGTCGCCTGTTGCTCGCTGCGCGCTTGTCTCAGGCTCTCGAGTTACCTTGTGAAGGCTTGTTTAGCTTCTTGCAAGGCTTGTTGTTTCTTGTTGGGTTCCGGTTCTTTCTTGGGACCTGCTGACTTTCGTTGTTGTCCAGGCCTGTTCTTCGTAGGTTCTGCTTGGCCTGGTTAGGGTTTCGTTGAATCCCCGCGTTCGGCGTTTGGCGTTCGTCTTGGCGTTCGGAAATTTCCTCTCACATTCCCTAGGTCCGCTACCCTTGGCTTGTAGGTCCTTGCTTCTTTCTTCTCGGTCAAGGTTTTGGCGAGCGAGTCGGTTGCTCTAGCCGCTCGAGATTTGAGGTTTAATTTGCCATCTCCCCTTGGAGATCGGTGTAGGTTCGCTTCCTAGGTGAGGGAATCTTTCCCCTTGATGCAAGTTACATGCAAGCCTTGGCCCCTTTGGTGTTTCTTCCCCTTGGTTACTACTCAGGGTTGTTCGTAAGAAGCGTCTAGAAGGTTCACGCTCAACGGCAAGATTTCCTCTGTCGTGAAGACATCTCGTCGCGATCTGTATCCAAAGTGATCGCCGTGGTCGCGCGACAGGACGCTCCCCTTCGGACTCTCCGCTACGTGGGAAGTTACAACGGAGACACGCTCCGGCCGTCGCTGCGGAGTCTCTCTCTCTCTCTCGCTCTCTCTCTCCGTCTCTCGCGACGTGTTTGAGTTATCGGTGATTTGGGGTCGCGGTTGCTTGATAATTTGCTTTGTTTGGGTGAATGATTCCGGTGTGTTCGTGAGTCGGTGTAACCTGTTGTTCTCAGGCTCTTTGTCCGTCGTTGTTCGCTGCGTCGCTGCACTCTAGCAGCCTAGGCTCCCTCCCTGAGGGAAGAGTTCTTTGTAGGTCTAACAATCTCTCAAAACCCAACACACTAGGGCCGCTAGGAGCGCCTCGCCGCCCCACAGCCCTTCGTTCGCCGTTCGTTCCCCGGCCGAGGGGATTCCTCCACCCCGCGTTCTAGTCGTCGGTGAAGCTAGCGGGGTCGTGTCTTCGATGTTCCTACTCGCCGGAGCGCACGTCGCGACGTGCGATCTACGACCGTCGGAGATCGACTACATTCCCCACTTCTGCGGAGATGCTCTTCACATTCAAAACCTCGGTTGGGACCTCGTGGTCGCGCATCCGCCGTGCACGTATTTGTCGGCGGTGAGTTGCCAGTGGCTCGATCGGGAGCCGGGACGACGCCAGGCTCTCGAATCCGCCGCTAGAGTCTTCCTCGCCATGGCAAGCGCCAACGCGCCTTTCGTTGCCGTCGAAAATCCTCGAATGCACGCGGAAGCCTCCGCCTTAGTCGGGGGGTTGCGACCGCGGCAGTTTGTGCAGCCGTGGCAGCACGGCACGGGCCATCAAAAAGCAACTGGCCTGTACCTGACGGCTTCACTCCCGCCCCTGCAGCCTTCGAAGATTGTCGAGGGACGTCTATCCGCGATGGCGGATCTATCGCCGTCGCCCCACCGTGGCGCCCTTCGCAGCCGCACCTATGTGGGCATTGCCGGTGCAATGGCGGCCCAGTGGATGCCGGTCTTGCGCCGTTATGCGCGCGAAGCCAAGGCGTCGCGTTCGCTCGACTTCACGGTGGACTGGGCAATTTCCCAAGCCGCTGCCAGCTTGAGAGAACGCCCTTCGCTTTGCTCGACCGGCTTCGAACTGGCTGAGCCGAGGACGGCTCTGGCTCGCTTCATGGAGGGGGGAGGCGAGGCAGCTTCTAGCTCTCACCTCACGCCTCCCAGCGGTACGCTAGTGTCCGATTCGGTAGTCGTGATCTCAGACGCGGGCCCCGTTGCCGATGCGTCTCGCCTGCTCCATCGGAAGGACTCGGAAACCAACGCATCGCAAGACGGGACCGTGGCGAAAGGAGACCGCTTCACGCCGTGGGAGTGGCCCATAAGGGACCGCTCTACAACGCCAGGCCCTCCAAACACGGTGAAGAAGCGCCGCAGCAAGTGGCAGGTCTTCGATCGTGATGTAATTTCGGGGGTCCATCGGTGGCAGGATGTCACGCCTTCCATCGCCCAAGAAATCGCTGAGCAAGCGGCAGCTGCGGAGCCGTCGGAACCTCCCATCTTGTCTCGACTGGGCTCTCAAGGCATCAATGCACTATCTCCGAGCGCCTCCTTCACGGCTGGCGACGAAGGAGTGGCCGAACCGACCGGTTCGGTCGTAGCCGAAAGGCCACTTGAAAACGGGGATGTTGGGCTGGACTCGGGAGAAGATGATACGCCCGAGACTCCAGAACACCGGAGCATGCAGGCCCTCGAGACCAAGCCCTCCGACGCCGCCGACGGAGAAGGTACTCCACAGGCATTGTGTGGCGATGGGGCTGCCGCTAGGGGCCTCAGTGCGGCCGGATTTTCCGAGTTGTCGAAGCTTCCGAAGACAGACTTGCAGAAGTCCCTGGAGAAGGAATGGTCACGCCAAATGGATCAACCTCGGCATCCGACGGACCGTCGAGGGCTAGGCTATGATGGCGTGCCTAACCCCTCTAGTTCGGCAAAGGCATCCCCATACTCTTCAATACCATTCGTGCCGCAGACGGTAGCCGCCGCTATCGAGCGAGTGCCCCACGTCGATGAATCTTCTCCGTCCAGGCTAGCCTCCAATCCAACCACCCTGTCACCCGGAGCCGGAACCTCACTTCCGGTGGAATCTATCGCGGACACTCCGCCGCCGCTCTACCCTCGTCACTGCCTCTATGTCCGCGATCTCGTGGTCTGCCGTGCCGATGGCGACCGCGCAGCTCAAGGGTTCGTTCTCCCGGACGTTGCCCTCACGGTGAACAGCACCCTGGCTGACACTGGAGCGGGCCCGTCAGTAATCACCACTGCTCTTCTCGATCGACTACCTGAAGACGCTTGCGTCGAACGCGTATCGGACGCTACCGTCCCCAACCTACATGGGCCGGACGGCCTTCCTCTCATCACTAGGGGCCGGGCTAGCCTCGTCTTCTCCTTGTCCGGTCGCCTCTTCCGTCATTCGTTCGCGGTCATCGAAGGAAACGCGATGCTTCTGCTCGGGAACGATTTTTTGGCCGCCCACTCCGCTACCATTTCTCTCGACGCCGCGAGCTCGGAAGGAAGCCTCCGCCTCCGTCCGGCCTCTGGCGATTCAGAAGACTCTTCAAGAGTCCTTTCCGAATGTGTAGTCAGAGTTTCCACGGCGCCGCCCCCAGTCGCGGACGCCGGCTTCGTCGGAGCTATCTCGATGTCACCCGGTCAGCCGCTGACTGTCGACTTTCTGGAGAGGTCGACGGCAACACGAGAGATCCCGGCCGGATCGGAGGGTGAGGCTGCTGCTGATGCTAGACAGCCACTCTATACACCTCTCTTTGAGTCTGCCGACGAGTTTGCGGCCAAAGCTCCGGCGTCTACCTCGTCCGAATATCTTCTCTACACGGAGCAAGCGGTGACGATTCCTGCCTTCCACCGCGCAACCATCTGGGTTAGGGTTCCGCTAGCTCTCCGAGATCATTCGGACTGCGCGATGCTGGTCGACCGCCTACCAAATCGCGAGGCTCTCGATTCGTCTCCTCTCGTAATGCCCACGGTGGTCACGCCCACGGACGATCACCGCATCGCGGTGACGATCGTCCACACCGGAGTCGATGCGCTGACCCTGCCGTCTCTGCATCCGATAGCTTCGCTCCAGGTGCGCTTCAAGTTGCACCGGGGCTGGACTCCGACTGGAAGCGAGGGGGATGGTGACCCTGTCACCGCGCTGAGCGAGGAGCAACGATCTCTACTCGACTCAGCCACCATCGATCCGGACCGGCTTCTTTCCGACGATCAACGAGAAGAAGTACGCCAACTCTTGGCCCGGCGCATCAAAGCTTTCGCGTTGCACCCGGGGGCTCCAAACCATACGCACGTTCTCGAGGTGGAGTTGCCACTCAACCCCGGCGCTGTTCCTCACCGGCACGCTCCGTCTAGAGTGGGCCGCGCAGGCGAGCTCATCATAGAAGAGGAGGTAGCCAAGATGGAAGCCGCCGGCATTATTCGCAAGTCAAATTCGGCTTGGGCTTCCCGAGTAGTCCTGGTCAGCAAGAAAGATGGCTCCGTTCGATTCTGCGTGGACTACCGCGACACGAACGCCAAGCTACGCGTCGAGGATAGCCCTCTACCCCTCATTGTAGAGGCTATTGATAGGCTAGCGTCCGGCCAAGGGCCGCTCAGTTCTCTCTTTTTATGTACTCTCGATTTAGCCTCTGGTTTTTGGGGCATCCCGATCAAAGAATCGCACAAACATATCACCGCTTTCACTACCCACCGCGGCAAATACGAGTTCAACTTTCTACCGTTCGGCATCCAATCAGGTCCCTCCTACATGTGCCGCTTGATGGACATCGTTCTCGGTGCGCTAGCGTGGGAGATCTGCATGCCTTACCTCGATGATGTGGGCATCTGGTCAACGGGCGTGGGACCTTCCGAAGAGGCCAGGGCACAGGCTTCGTTCGAGCAAATGCTTCACCGGCTAGACCTCGTTCTCGAACGGCTAGAGTGGGCCGGCCTGACCTGCAAGATGTCCAAGTGTGTCTTCTTTGCCACCTCTACGGAGTACCTCGGTCACGTTGTCTCGAGGGAAGGTCTCAAGATGGACCCGAAGAAGGTCGCAGCTGTCGCCGACATCGACCCGTCATCCATCAACTCCTTGGAAGCGGTTCGATCTTTCCTCGGCCTTTGCTCCTACTATCGTCGATTCATTCGCCAATTCGCCGCTAAGGCTGCTCCCCTCACTGCTCTCACGCGGAAGGGCTGCGACGTGGCAAAGGAGTCCCAGTCCGAGGAGTGTCGCCGAGCTATCCAAGAGCTCAAGACAGCGATCACTTCGGAGCCCGTCTTGACTCCACCCAGGGATGATCGGCCCTTCATCGTCAAGACCGATGGGGCTAGCAAGTTGGGTATCGCCGGCATCCTCTCGCAGCTAGGAGACGATAACCGTGAACGAGTCGTTGGGTACTACGCTCGCAGTCTCACCTCGGCCGAACGCCATTGGACGGTGACCGAGATTGAACTCTTGGCCGCCCTGGAATCCATCCGAAATTGGCGACCCTACCTTTGGGGGCGTCGGTTCAAGTTAGTCGTCGACCACTCCGCGCTGCGATGGCTGCATACCATGAAGGATCAAGTAGCCGGTGGGCCAGCCTCTCGGCTGACTCGGTGGGCTCTCAAGTTGGCTGAGTACCGGTTCGACGTCGAACATAAACCAGGAGCTGTTCATCAGGATGCTGACGGGCTGTCCCGGCTAGCATCCCTGGAGCCGGAACACGAAGACGAACCACTCGCCGGCCCAGCGTCGTTAGCGGTACGTGAGCCTGGCTCAGAGTCTCTAGCCGAGCATGAACGGTCTCATCCGGTGGCTGCCATCACGCGCTCCGTAGCTACGGCGCGAGGGCTTCAAGCTTTGGACCGATCTCGTCGTCGAGCCTCCGATTCCGGGCCCGCCATCCAGTCCAGTTATTTGGCTCCGGGTACGCCGACTTCCGAAGAGATGAGAGCGACCCTGGCGGAAGATCCGTTCGTAGAGCCACTCCTAGGCTCAGGAGAGACGGCCAACCACGAGCCATCAGGCCAAGGGTCGCCTCCGCCGGCCGCCGCCTCAGGCCCCATTGCCGACGATGATTCGTGTTCCAGTTCTGTCGCTCCCGCTCCCGCTCAGCAATCCAAGATGTTTCGCCGTTTCGTCGTTCACGATGGGCTCGTCTACTATCGCACCGTTCCTGACTCCACCGACCCGGACTCGCTAGTGCTCTATGTTCCGCCCTCCTTGCGGTCTCGCT
The DNA here is from genome assembly GCA_018136815.1 of Isochrysis galbana. Classification (NCBI taxonomy): domain Eukaryota; phylum Haptophyta; order Isochrysidales; family Isochrysidaceae; genus Isochrysis; species Isochrysis galbana. The sequence goes on from CM030935.1 coordinate 1,006,626, forward strand.
ACCTTTTTGCCTACCACGATCGCTCCGGTCACCTTGGAGTTTCTCGTATGTCCGGTCTTCTTCGTACTCGGGTATACTGGCCTGGCATGTCTTCCGACGTTGCATCCTACGTCCGGGAATGCCACGAGTGCACCCTCGCCAAGCCGCTACCTAGGGCTCTAGCGTCGCCCTCCGGTCTCTCCGTGGGCACCTACCCCTTTGATGTGGTCTACTGCGACGTGCTCGCACTGGCTCCCACTCACAACTTCGTGCCTGGAGTCTCGGGTTACGACAAGCTGGTCGTCTTCATCGACTCGCTCACTCGATGGATTGAGGCTGAGCCTTCGAATGGGGATCCTTCGTCGGAGGTGGCCTTGGACATGTTCATCCGCTTGATTGTGACGCGTTATGGAGTCCCTAGGCAGCTTCGGACCGACGCCGGTTCGAATCTATGTTCGGTTCTTGTTTCGCGTATTCTGGAGCTCACCGGGACTGATTTGTCGAGTACAGAGCCGTATCGACATGAGGGTGTAGGCTTCGTCGAACGCGCTCAGCAAACGCTCATCCGTTTGATGCGCGCCTCGAATGAGGGTGGCAGCCATTGGGTCGACCATTTGCCGTTCCTACTCCTCTCGTTGAGGGCTTCTTCCGGTCGTGTCACCTCCCGGTCTCCAGCGTCTTTGATCTTTGGGCGTGAGCTGCGTCTGCCCGCTCAACTTTCTGATCCGAAGTCCGTTTCGCCAACTGCTCTCGAGGCGGCGTCCGCCGACGTTCGCTCGTACGCATCCAGGCTCAATGCGAGCCTCCGCCTCTCTTGGTCCAGCGCTCTCGAGGCTACCCTAGCCGCTCAGGCTGAGTCAGTCCGTGACGCTACCATCAAGTCTCAAAGACCAGCTCGTTTCGAACCTGGGGATCGCGTCTGCATGCGATTACCAGGCCATGCCAACAAGTTGCAATTCATCTACTCGGGTCCCTACCGCGTCGTAGAGGCTCTGTCCGACACTAGGTACCGACTCCGTGATCTGGAGAACCGGTTAGTCAAGGAGGAGGTGCATATCTCGAACCTCCGGCCGTATCATACTTTCGTTGATGAAGAGCCGCTGGCTGACGACGAGTACATCGTTGAAAAGTTGCTCGATCGTCGTAGCCATGGCGATTCTATCGAGTACCTCGTGAAGTGGCGTGGCTATTCTATTCGAGAAGCCACCTGGGAGCCTCGTTCCGAGTTGCTCCGTCGTTGTTCTGATTTGCTTGATGAGTATGATCGCTCCGTCGAAGAGACTTGTCCAGAAGATGTTGAGTCCCCGGAAGCAACTTCTTCGTCGGCCAGGGATACTCCTCTTCCTCCCGTTCTCGATGCGCCGTCTTCGCGCACTCGATCCAGGCTCCATCCTCGTTGATCCCATGTCTTGGGTAAGGGACCCGTCCCTCTAGGCTAGCCCCACGCCTCGGCTAGGGCTCCGAGTTCAAGTTTCCGTCCGAGCGAATCATGGAGGTGCTGAACGCGTGCTGCCTGCGCTCTACACCCGGCGCAACACCCGAGCAAAGCTCCTGTAAAAGGGAGAAGTGGGTGGGGCAGTGCGTACGAAAGAGGCCGCCGCGTTAAGCCGCCGATTTCGTGCTCGCTTTGGATCCAAAGGGTGTTCTTGTCTCCACGTTTCGCTCGCTATGTTCCGTTGCTTCTTGTTCCGATTCTGACCTCTGGTCAGCCCAAGTTCCAGGTTCCAGGTCTCTGTTTCCAGGTTCACCGCTCGACATCGGGAGACGTCTCGATCTTAGTCGGGGGTGTCGCATTCATCCTAGATGATGCGATTTCCAGGCTCTTGTTTCCAGGTCCTTCGCCGTGCGGCCACACGGTGAAGCTCAGGTACATCTAGGTTGGTAGGGTTCGTCCCTAGCGATCTAGAATTCGAGTTCTCGTTTCGTTCCTTCTAGCCTGTTTGTCAGGTCTAGATTCCAGGTTTCCTCCTTTCGGGTAATCTTTACCTAAAGGAGCCAGGTCGCCTGTTGCTCGCTGCGCGCTTGTCTCAGGCTCTCGAGTTACCTTGTGAAGGCTTGTTTAGCTTCTTGCAAGGCTTGTTGTTTCTTGTTGGGTTCCGGTTCTTTCTTGGGACCTGCTGACTTTCGTTGTTGTCCAGGCCTTTCTTCGTAGGTTCTGCTTGGCCTGGTTAGGGTTTCGTTGAATCCCCGCGTTCGGCGTTTGGCGTTCGTCTTGGCGTTCGGAAATTTCCTCTCACATTCCCTAGGTCCGCTACCCTTGGCTTGTAGGTCCTTGCTTCTTTCTTCTCGGTCAAGGTTTTGCGAGCGAGTCGGTTGCTCTAGCCGCTCGAGATTTGAGGTTTAATTTGCCATCTCCCCTTGGAGATCGGTGTAGGTTCGCTTCCTAGGTGAGGGAATCTTTCCCCTTGATGCAAGTTACATGCAAGCCTTGGCCCCTTTGGTGTTTCTTCCCCTTGGTTGCTACTCAGGGTTGTTCGTTAGAAGCGTCTAGAAGGTTCACGCTCAACGGCAAGATTTCCTCTGTCGTGAAGACATCTCGTTGCGATCTGTATCCAAAGTGATCGCCGTGGTCGCGCGACATGACGCTCCCCTTCGGACTCTCCGCTACGTGGGAAGTTACAACGGAGACACGCTCCGGCCGTCGCTGCGGAGTCTCTCTCTCTCTCGCTCTCTCTCTCCGTCTCTCGCGACGTGTTTGAGTTATCGGTGATTTGGGGTCGCGGTTGCTTGATAATTTGCTTGTTTGGGTGAATGATTCCGGTGTGTTCGTGAGTCGGTGTAACCTGTTGTTCTCAGCTCTTTGTCCGTCGTTGTTCGCTGCGTCGCTGCACTCAAGCAGCCTAGGCTCCCTCCCTGAGGGAAGAGTTCTTTGTAGGTCTAACAATCTCTCAAACCCAACACACTAGGGCCGCTAGGAGCGCCTCGCCGCCCCACAGCCCTTCGTTCGCCGTTCGTTCCCGACCCAGTCCAGAATTTCATTCACCCGACTCCCGGTGGGGAGGAGGGCCAAAGCGCCGCGCTAGCCGCCGGTGCTGCTCGCGACGGAGTGGCTCAGAGCCCTCCGGCTCCGCTCGACTCGACAGCTTAGGCCTGGTTAGGGTTTCGTTGCCTTCTCGCGTTTGGCGTTCGCGTTGGCGTTCGAAACTTCCTCTCACATTCCTAGGTCCGCGCTACCCTTGGCTTGTAGGTCTTTGCTTCTTTC
>CM030935.1:1009906-1049394 GCA_018136815.1 Isochrysis galbana
AGGAGCAGGCCATGTGGCTACCCACCTTCTTCTCGAGGCGCTCTGTCAACTTCTCAATGGTCGCGGCCTGCTTTGTCGTCTGCTTGGTGAGGTCGTTCACCTGCTTGGTGAGCTTCTTGTTCTCGTCCTTCAGCGCGTCCATTTCCTCGGAGTCGAAAAGCGAGCCTGGCAAGTCAAGGCTGAGGTCACCGCCCGCGGCCGCAAACTTCTTCCGCTTCTTGAAGTCCTCCTTCGCCTTCAGGTACGCCTCCGACGGCTTGTATGTGGACATTTCCTTTTGATAGCGCGCCTTATCCTCGGCGGCGAGCTCCTCGAACTTTTGGCGCTCAGCCTCCGGACAGGTCTTCCACGCTTCCGCCAGATGCTTTGCGAGACCCCCAACACCAAGGCCAGGATGCTGGCGCGAGAGAGCGTTCCGATTTTCATCGGCGAAGAAGAGGTAAGCAGTCTTGCCTTCTTCGGCGCCTCGGCATCCTTGGCCAGGCGCTTGCCCGACTTGGTCGGCTTGGGCGGCGGCACGTACCCGATCGCGTCGCGCTCATACCGCTTCTTGTCCTCCGAGGCCAGCTCCATGTACTTTGCGCGCTGATCATAGTTGAGCTCCGCCACTTTGCGGTGAGCGCCTTCTGGATTTCAGATGAGGTGATGCCGGGCGTCTCGGCCTTGACGGAGGCTCGCTTCTCGGCGGCGAAGAAGTGGTACGCCGACATGGCGCGCTTGGGTGCCTTCTCGTCTCTCGCATGGCTGGTTGCGTGAGTTGGGTGGGTGGAGAGAGAGGGGCCCTCGCCCGGTGTGATGATCGCTACCTGACCCCAAGGGGGAGGAGGTAGGGGCGGCGGGGGGGGCGGGGGGCGCAGGCGAGAGGCTGAGAGAGGGACGAGAAGAGAGAGAACGCCCTCTCTTCTTTCCTTTTCCTCTTACCCCCCTTGGCCCACCCCCGCGGGAAGCGGGGCCGCCCACACCGGCCGCTGCGCGCGGGGGGCGGGGGGGGAGAGAGGGAGGAGGCGCGGGGGGAAGGGAGGAAGCGGCGGGTGGCGGAGGGTGGGAGGGGGCCCTCTCACGAATCTGCGCCCTGGGAGACGGTTTGAAAGCACGCCACGAACCTTCCGCCAGGCTCTCCCCCCCCTCCCTCCGCAAGCTGTCCCCGCTCCCCGGCCTGAATAACAGTATCAGTGGGGTGGGGGGAGGTTCTCCCAGACCCCCCTCTCTCCTTCTCCCCGCGCGCGGGGGGGAGGGGAAGGGGGGAGGGGGCGGCCGCGGGGGGGGGGGGGGGGGACGACGACGCTCCCTTCCTCCTCTCCCTCTCCACTCTTACCTTAGACGAGCCCCCCGCGCCGAGCTCGCGCCTCGGGGCGGCGTCTCGGTTTCTTGGGCTACGGGGCGCAGACTTTCACCTGCCGTGCCTCTACCGCTTCGCGCGCCAAACCTTCTCCACTCGCGAGGAGGGGGGGGGGGGGGCGAGCGAGGAAAGACGCTGCGCGGAGAGAGGAGAGAGCGCGCGCGGACGGGTGGAGGGCTCCGCAGGCGGAGGGGGAGGGGGGGCTTCAAAGGACCCCCCCACACACAAAGGATCCCCTCCCTCTCCTCCAGGGGACGGCCCCCCCGCGCGGGGGAGAGGAGAGAGAGAGAGAGAGGAGAGAGAGTACGAGGAAGGAGAAGCGGGGGGCGCCTCCTCCCCGGCTCAGTTCCTCGACGTTCTCGGTTGGCTTTTCTCAGTGTTGGGAGGCGACCGCCGTGGGCGCGCTCATCAGTCCACAGGCCGTTCACCCTTTCGTGCTCCACCGGCCTACTCTCCGCTTTCGAGTGGGTCTCCTCCACCGCTGCCGCTGCCTTCCGCGCTCTCCGCTCCGCCCGGCACCTCTTCACAGCTCACACTCACACCTTCATTCGATTTGAATAGTTGACGGTTCACATTTCACATTCACGCACATCACCAAACATCAAAAAGGACAATTAGGGCCGTCAACCAGGGTTTTTATGAGGGCGTTAAAAATGACCATCTCAGATTGGGGGAATTTGAGGATTATTTTGGTAGAAAGTTCCCAATACACCCATCTAGCACTAGCACACACATATCACATATCCATATCATATCCGGGGCAAGCGAGTAGCAACGTAGCAACTACTATAATCGTTATAACGATAGGTAGCCCGGTCACTCACTCTTTTTAACCACTATTTTCGGCCTCCCCTGGGTGTCCAAGGATTCTGCAAGGTCCCCCGCTACCTGCCCCGGCAACTCCCTCCCCCTCCGAACGACCCCCTCTCGCCCCACGAAGGGCAATGGCGTCGGTGAGTTGGGCCCGGCCAGGGCCAGACTTTCGCGAATTTTTTTACGAAATTTGGGGGACTAACTAAGCCCCGAAATTTGACCGAAATATGGGCTTCCGCGAAGCGAAATTCGTCCCCCCCCCCCCCCGCCCGCCCGCCCGCGGCCCCCGGCGATCGGGGCACTGCCCCCCTGTCCCTGTCCCTTGGCATGCTGGCCTGATGTCTGATGATGAGGGGGCATTGACCCGAACCTTCTGAAGGCACAACTTCCTGCCTACCTAGCCACGGCCGCCCACGCCACAATCAATACGGCGGACGTCGACGACTTCTCCGAAAGCGTGCTGGGGTGGTGGCGCGATAACGGCAAGCTTTTTCCAGCGTGGGCAGATGTCGCATTCATCTTAGATTTAGATGATGCGATTTCCCGACTCTTATTTCCAGGTCCTTCGCCGTGCGGCCACACGGTGAAGCTCAGGTACATCTAGGTTGGTAGGGTTCGTCCCTAGCGATCTAGAATTCGAGTTCTCGTTTCGTTCCTTCTAGCCTGTTTGTCAGGTCTAGATTCCAGGTTTCCTCCTTTCGGGTAATCTTTACCTAAAGGAGCCAGGTCGCCTGTTGCTCGCTGCGCGCTTGTCTCAGGCTCTCGAGTTACCTTGTGAAGGCTTGTTTAGCTTCTTGCAAGGCTTGTTGTTTCTTGTTGGGTTCCGGTTCTTTCTTGGGACCTGCTGACTTTCGTTGTTGTCCAGGCCTGTTCTTCGTAGGTTCTGCTTGGCCTGGTTAGGGTTTCGTTGAATCCCCGCGTTCGGCGTTTGGCGTTCGTCTTGGCGTTCGGAAATTTCCTCTCACATTCCCTAGGTCCGCTACCCTTGGCTTGTAGGTCCTTGCTTCTTTCTTCTCGGTCAAGGTTTTGGCGAGCGAGTCGGTTGCTCTAGCCGCTCGAGATTTGAGGTTTAATTTGCCATCTCCCCTTGGAGATCGGTGTAGGTTCGCTTCCTAGGTGAGGGAATCTTTCCCCTTGATGCAAGTTACATGCAAGCCTTGGCCCCTTTGGTGTTTCTTCCCCTTGGTTACTACTCAGGGTTGTTCGTAAGAAGCGTCTAGAAGGTTCACGCTCAACGGCAAGATTTCCTCTGTCGTGAAGACATCTCGTCGCGATCTGTATCCAAAGTGATCGCCGTGGTCGCGCGACAGGACGCTCCCCTTCGGACTCTCCGCTACGTGGGAAGTTACAACGGAGACACGCTCCGGCCGTCGCTGCGGAGTCTCTCTCTCTCTCTCGCTCTCTCTCTCCGTCTCTCGCGACGTGTTTGAGTTATCGGTGATTTGGGGTCGCGGTTGCTTGATAATTTGCTTTGTTTGGGTGAATGATTCCGGTGTGTTCGTGAGTCGGTGTAACCTGTTGTTCTCAGGCTCTTTGTCCGTCGTTGTTCGCTGCGTCGCTGCACTCTAGCAGCCTAGGCTCCCTCCCTGAGGGAAGAGTTCTTTGTAGGTCTAACAATCTCTCAAAACCCAACACACTAGGGCCGCTAGGAGCGCCTCGCCGCCCCACAGCCCTTCGTTCGCCGTTCGTTCCCCGGCCGAGGGGATTCCTCCACCCCGCGTTCTAGTCGTCGGTGAAGCTAGCGGGGTCGTGTCTTCGATGTTCCTACTCGCCGGAGCGCACGTCGCGACGTGCGATCTACGACCGTCGGAGATCGACTACATTCCCCACTTCTGCGGAGATGCTCTTCACATTCAAAACCTCGGTTGGGACCTCGTGGTCGCGCATCCGCCGTGCACGTATTTGTCGGCGGTGAGTTGCCAGTGGCTCGATCGGGAGCCGGGACGACGCCAGGCTCTCGAATCCGCCGCTAGAGTCTTCCTCGCCATGGCAAGCGCCAACGCGCCTTTCGTTGCCGTCGAAAATCCTCGAATGCACGCGGAAGCCTCCGCCTTAGTCGGGGGTTGCGACCGCGGCAGTTTGTGCAGCCGTGGCAGCACGGCACGGGCCATCAAAAAGCAACTGGCCTGTACCTGACGGCTTCACTCCCGCCCCTGCAGCCTTCGAAGATTGTCGAGGGACGTCTATCCGCGATGGCGGATCTATCGCCGTCGCCCCACCGTGGCGCCCTTCGCAGCCGCACCTATGTGGGCATTGCCGGTGCAATGGCGGCCCAGTGGATGCCGGTCTTGCGCCGTTATGCGCGCGAAGCCAAGGCGTCGCGTTCGCTCGACTTCACGGTGGACTGGGCAATTTCCCAAGCCGCTGCCAGCTTGAGAGAACGCCCTTCGCTTTGCTCGACCGGCTTCGAACTGGCTGAGCCGAGGACGGCTCTGGCTCGCTTCATGGAGGGGGAGGCGAGGCAGCTTCTAGCTCTCACCTCACGCCTCCCAGCGGTACGCTAGTGTCCGATTCGGTAGTCGTGATCTCAGACGCGGGCCCCGTTGCCGATGCGTCTCGCCTGCTCCATCGGAAGGACTCGGAAACCAACGCATCGCAAGACGGGACCGTGGCGAAAGGAGACCGCTTCACGCCGTGGGAGTGGCCCATAAGGGACCGCTCTACAACGCCAGGCCCTCCAAACACGGTGAAGAAGCGCCGCAGCAAGTGGCAGGTCTTCGATCGTGATGTAATTTCGGGGGTCCATCGGTGGCAGGATGTCACGCCTTCCATCGCCCAAGAAATCGCTGAGCAAGCGGCAGCTGCGGAGCCGTCGGAACCTCCCATCTTGTCTCGACTGGGCTCTCAAGGCATCAATGCACTATCTCCGAGCGCCTCCTTCACGGCTGGCGACGAAGGAGTGGCCGAACCGACCGGTTCGGTCGTAGCCGAAAGGCCACTTGAAAACGGGGATGTTGGGCTGGACTCGGGAGAAGATGATACGCCCGAGACTCCAGAACACCGGAGCATGCAGGCCCTCGAGACCAAGCCCTCCGACGCCGCCGACGGAGAAGGTACTCCACAGGCATTGTGTGGCGATGGGGCTGCCGCTAGGGGCCTCAGTGCGGCCGGATTTTCCGAGTTGTCGAAGCTTCCGAAGACAGACTTGCAGAAGTCCCTGGAGAAGGAATGGTCACGCCAAATGGATCAACCTCGGCATCCGACGGACCGTCGAGGGCTAGGCTATGATGGCGTGCCTAACCCCTCTAGTTCGGCAAAGGCATCCCCATACTCTTCAATACCATTCGTGCCGCAGACGGTAGCCGCCGCTATCGAGCGAGTGCCCCACGTCGATGAATCTTCTCCGTCCAGGCTAGCCTCCAATCCAACCACCCTGTCACCCGGAGCCGGAACCTCACTTCCGGTGGAATCTATCGCGGACACTCCGCCGCCGCTCTACCCTCGTCACTGCCTCTATGTCCGCGATCTCGTGGTCTGCCGTGCCGATGGCGACCGCGCAGCTCAAGGGTTCGTTCTCCCGGACGTTGCCCTCACGGTGAACAGCACCCTGGCTGACACTGGAGCGGGCCCGTCAGTAATCACCACTGCTCTTCTCGATCGACTACCTGAAGACGCTTGCGTCGAACGCGTATCGGACGCTACCGTCCCCAACCTACATGGGCCGGACGGCCTTCCTCTCATCACTAGGGGCCGGGCTAGCCTCGTCTTCTCCTTGTCCGGTCGCCTCTTCCGTCATTCGTTCGCGGTCATCGAAGGAAACGCGATGCTTCTGCTCGGGAACGATTTTTTGGCCGCCCACTCCGCTACCATTTCTCTCGACGCCGCGAGCTCGGAAGGAAGCCTCCGCCTCCGTCCGGCCTCTGGCGATTCAGAAGACTCTTCAAGAGTCCTTTCCGAATGTGTAGTCAGAGTTTCCACGGCGCCGCCCCCAGTCGCGGACGCCGGCTTCGTCGGAGCTATCTCGATGTCACCCGGTCAGCCGCTGACTGTCGACTTTCTGGAGAGGTCGACGGCAACACGAGAGATCCCGGCCGGATCGGAGGGTGAGGCTGCTGCTGATGCTAGACAGCCACTCTATACACCTCTCTTTGAGTCTGCCGACGAGTTTGCGGCCAAAGCTCCGGCGTCTACCTCGTCCGAATATCTTCTCTACACGGAGCAAGCGGTGACGATTCCTGCCTTCCACCGCGCAACCATCTGGGTTAGGGTTCCGCTAGCTCTCCGAGATCATTCGGACTGCGCGATGCTGGTCGACCGCCTACCAAATCGCGAGGCTCTCGATTCGTCTCCTCTCGTAATGCCCACGGTGGTCACGCCCACGGACGATCACCGCATCGCGGTGACGATCGTCCACACCGGAGTCGATGCGCTGACCCTGCCGTCTCTGCATCCGATAGCTTCGCTCCAGGTGCGCTTCAAGTTGCACCGGGGCTGGACTCCGACTGGAAGCGAGGGGGATGGTGACCCTGTCACCGCGCTGAGCGAGGAGCAACGATCTCTACTCGACTCAGCCACCATCGATCCGGACCGGCTTCTTTCCGACGATCAACGAGAAGAAGTACGCCAACTCTTGGCCCGGCGCATCAAAGCTTTCGCGTTGCACCCGGGGGCTCCAAACCATACGCACGTTCTCGAGGTGGAGTTGCCACTCAACCCCGGCGCTGTTCCTCACCGGCACGCTCCGTCTAGAGTGGGCCGCGCAGGCGAGCTCATCATAGAAGAGGAGGTAGCCAAGATGGAAGCCGCCGGCATTATTCGCAAGTCAAATTCGGCTTGGGCTTCCCGAGTAGTCCTGGTCAGCAAGAAAGATGGCTCCGTTCGATTCTGCGTGGACTACCGCGACACGAACGCCAAGCTACGCGTCGAGGATAGCCCTCTACCCCTCATTGTAGAGGCTATTGATAGGCTAGCGTCCGGCCAAGGGCCGCTCAGTTCTCTCTTTTTATGTACTCTCGATTTAGCCTCTGGTTTTTGGGGCATCCCGATCAAAGAATCGCACAAACATATCACCGCTTTCACTACCCACCGCGGCAAATACGAGTTCAACTTTCTACCGTTCGGCATCCAATCAGGTCCCTCCTACATGTGCCGCTTGATGGACATCGTTCTCGGTGCGCTAGCGTGGGAGATCTGCATGCCTTACCTCGATGATGTGGGCATCTGGTCAACGGGCGTGGGACCTTCCGAAGAGGCCAGGGCACAGGCTTCGTTCGAGCAAATGCTTCACCGGCTAGACCTCGTTCTCGAACGGCTAGAGTGGGCCGGCCTGACCTGCAAGATGTCCAAGTGTGTCTTCTTTGCCACCTCTACGGAGTACCTCGGTCACGTTGTCTCGAGGGAAGGTCTCAAGATGGACCCGAAGAAGGTCGCAGCTGTCGCCGACATCGACCCGTCATCCATCAACTCCTTGGAAGCGGTTCGATCTTTCCTCGGCCTTTGCTCCTACTATCGTCGATTCATTCGCCAATTCGCCGCTAAGGCTGCTCCCCTCACTGCTCTCACGCGGAAGGGCTGCGACGTGGCAAAGGAGTCCCAGTCCGAGGAGTGTCGCCGAGCTATCCAAGAGCTCAAGACAGCGATCACTTCGGAGCCCGTCTTGACTCCACCCAGGGATGATCGGCCCTTCATCGTCAAGACCGATGGGGCTAGCAAGTTGGGTATCGCCGGCATCCTCTCGCAGCTAGGAGACGATAACCGTGAACGAGTCGTTGGGTACTACGCTCGCAGTCTCACCTCGGCCGAACGCCATTGGACGGTGACCGAGATTGAACTCTTGGCCGCCCTGGAATCCATCCGAAATTGGCGACCCTACCTTTGGGGGCGTCGGTTCAAGTTAGTCGTCGACCACTCCGCGCTGCGATGGCTGCATACCATGAAGGATCAAGTAGCCGGTGGGCCAGCCTCTCGGCTGACTCGGTGGGCTCTCAAGTTGGCTGAGTACCGGTTCGACGTCGAACATAAACCAGGAGCTGTTCATCAGGATGCTGACGGGCTGTCCCGGCTAGCATCCCTGGAGCCGGAACACGAAGACGAACCACTCGCCGGCCCAGCGTCGTTAGCGGTACGTGAGCCTGGCTCAGAGTCTCTAGCCGAGCATGAACGGTCTCATCCGGTGGCTGCCATCACGCGCTCCGTAGCTACGGCGCGAGGGCTTCAAGCTTTGGACCGATCTCGTCGTCGAGCCTCCGATTCCGGGCCCGCCATCCAGTCCAGTTATTTGGCTCCGGGTACGCCGACTTCCGAAGAGATGAGAGCGACCCTGGCGGAAGATCCGTTCGTAGAGCCACTCCTAGGCTCAGGAGAGACGGCCAACCACGAGCCATCAGGCCAAGGGTCGCCTCCGCCGGCCGCCGCCTCAGGCCCCATTGCCGACGATGATTCGTGTTCCAGTTCTGTCGCTCCCGCTCCCGCTCAGCAATCCAAGATGTTTCGCCGTTTCGTCGTTCACGATGGGCTCGTCTACTATCGCACCGTTCCTGACTCCACCGACCCGGACTCGCTAGTGCTCTATGTTCCGCCCTCCTTGCGGTCTCGCTACCTTTTTGCCTACCACGATCGCTCCGGTCACCTTGGAGTTTCTCGTATGTCCGGTCTTCTTCGTACTCGGGTATACTGGCCTGGCATGTCTTCCGACGTTGCATCCTACGTCCGGGAATGCCACGAGTGCACCCTCGCCAAGCCGCTACCTAGGGCTCTAGCGTCGCCCTCCGGTCTCTCCGTGGGCACCTACCCCTTTGATGTGGTCTACTGCGACGTGCTCGCACTGGCTCCCACTCACAACTTCGTGCCTGGAGTCTCGGGTTACGACAAGCTGGTCGTCTTCATCGACTCGCTCACTCGATGGATTGAGGCTGAGCCTTCGAATGGGGATCCTTCGTCGGAGGTGGCCTTGGACATGTTCATCCGCTTGATTGTGACGCGTTATGGAGTCCCTAGGCAGCTTCGGACCGACGCCGGTTCGAATCTATGTTCGGTTCTTGTTTCGCGTATTCTGGAGCTCACCGGGACTGATTTGTCGAGTACAGAGCCGTATCGACATGAGGGTGTAGGCTTCGTCGAACGCGCTCAGCAAACGCTCATCCGTTTGATGCGCGCCTCGAATGAGGGTGGCAGCCATTGGGTCGACCATTTGCCGTTCCTACTCCTCTCGTTGAGGGCTTCTTCCGGTCGTGTCACCTCCCGGTCTCCAGCGTCTTTGATCTTTGGGCGTGAGCTGCGTCTGCCCGCTCAACTTTCTGATCCGAAGTCCGTTTCGCCAACTGCTCTCGAGGCGGCGTCCGCCGACGTTCGCTCGTACGCATCCAGGCTCAATGCGAGCCTCCGCCTCTCTTGGTCCAGCGCTCTCGAGGCTACCCTAGCCGCTCAGGCTGAGTCAGTCCGTGACGCTACCATCAAGTCTCAAAGACCAGCTCGTTTCGAACCTGGGGATCGCGTCTGCATGCGATTACCAGGCCATGCCAACAAGTTGCAATTCATCTACTCGGGTCCCTACCGCGTCGTAGAGGCTCTGTCCGACACTAGGTACCGACTCCGTGATCTGGAGAACCGGTTAGTCAAGGAGGAGGTGCATATCTCGAACCTCCGGCCGTATCATACTTTCGTTGATGAAGAGCCGCTGGCTGACGACGAGTACATCGTTGAAAAGTTGCTCGATCGTCGTAGCCATGGCGATTCTATCGAGTACCTCGTGAAGTGGCGTGGCTATTCTATTCGAGAAGCCACCTGGGAGCCTCGTTCCGAGTTGCTCCGTCGTTGTTCTGATTTGCTTGATGAGTATGATCGCTCCGTCGAAGAGACTTGTCCAGAAGATGTTGAGTCCCCGGAAGCAACTTCTTCGTCGGCCAGGGATACTCCTCTTCCTCCCGTTCTCGATGCGCCGTCTTCGCGCACTCGATCCAGGCTCCATCCTCGTTGATCCCATGTCTTGGGTAAGGGACCCGTCCCTCTAGGCTAGCCCCACGCCTCGGCTAGGGCTCCGAGTTCAAGTTTCCGTCCGAGCGAATCATGGAGGTGCTGAACGCGTGCTGCCTGCGCTCTACACCCGGCGCAACACCCGAGCAAAGCTCCTGTAAAAGGGAGAAGTGGGTGGGGCAGTGCGTACGAAAGAGGCCGCCGCGTTAAGCCGCCGATTTCGTGCTCGCTTTGGATCCAAAGGGTGTTCTTGTCTCCACGTTTCGCTCGCTATGTTCCGTTGCTTCTTGTTCCGATTCTGACCTCTGGTCAGCCCAAGTTCCAGGTTCCAGGTCTCTGTTTCCAGGTTCACCGCTCGACATCGGGAGACGTCTCGATCTTAGTCGGGGGGTGTCGCATTCATCCTAGATGATGCGATTTCCAGGCTCTTGTTTCCAGGTCCTTCGCCGTGCGGCCACACGGTGAAGCTCAGGTACATCTAGGTTGGTAGGGTTCGTCCCTAGCGATCTAGAATTCGAGTTCTCGTTTCGTTCCTTCTAGCCTGTTTGTCAGGTCTAGATTCCAGGTTTCCTCCTTTCGGGTAATCTTTACCTAAAGGAGCCAGGTCGCCTGTTGCTCGCTGCGCGCTTGTCTCAGGCTCTCGAGTTACCTTGTGAAGGCTTGTTTAGCTTCTTGCAAGGCTTGTTGTTTCTTGTTGGGTTCCGGTTCTTTCTTGGGACCTGCTGACTTTCGTTGTTGTCCAGGCCTGTTCTTCGTAGGTTCTGCTTGGCCTGGTTAGGGTTTCGTTGAATCCCCGCGTTCGGCGTTTGGCGTTCGTCTTGGCGTTCGGAAATTTCCTCTCACATTCCCTAGGTCCGCTACCCTTGGCTTGTAGGTCCTTGCTTCTTTCTTCTCGGTCAAGGTTTTGGCGAGCGAGTCGGTTGCTCTAGCCGCTCGAGATTTGAGGTTTAATTTGCCATCTCCCCTTGGAGATCGGTGTAGGTTCGCTTCCTAGGTGAGGGAATCTTTCCCCTTGATGCAAGTTACATGCAAGCCTTGGCCCCTTTGGTGTTTCTTCCCCTTGGTTACTACTCAGGGTTGTTCGTAAGAAGCGTCTAGAAGGTTCACGCTCAACGGCAAGATTTCCTCTGTCGTGAAGACATCTCGTCGCGATCTGTATCCAAAGTGATCGCCGTGGTCGCGCGACAGGACGCTCCCCTTCGGACTCTCCGCTACGTGGGAAGTTACAACGGAGACACGCTCCGGCCGTCGCTGCGGAGTCTCTCTCTCTCTCTCGCTCTCTCTCTCCGTCTCTCGCGACGTGTTTGAGTTATCGGTGATTTGGGGTCGCGGTTGCTTGATAATTTGCTTTGTTTGGGTGAATGATTCCGGTGTGTTCGTGAGTCGGTGTAACCTGTTGTTCTCAGGCTCTTTGTCCGTCGTTGTTCGCTGCGTCGCTGCACTCTAGCAGCCTAGGCTCCCTCCCTGAGGGAAGAGTTCTTTGTAGGTCTAACAATCTCTCAAAACCCAACACACTAGGGCCGCTAGGAGCGCCTCGCCGCCCCACAGCCCTTCGTTCGCCGTTCGTTCCCCGACCCAGTCCAGAATTTCATTCACCCGACTCCCGGTGGGGAGGAGGGCCAAAGCGCCGCGCTAGCCGCCGGTGCTGCTCGCGACGGAGTGGCTCAGAGCCCTCCGGCTCCGCTCGACTCGACAGCTTAGCCTGGTTAGGGTTTCGTTGCCTTCTCGCGTTTGGCGTTCGCGTTGGCGTTCGGAAACTTCCTCTCACATTCCCTAGGTCCGCGCTACCCTTGGCTTGTAGGTCTTTGCTTCTTTCTTCTCGGTCAAGGTTTTGGCGAGCGAGTCGGTTGCTCTATCCGCTCGAGATTTGAGGTTTAATCTGCCATCTCCCCTTGGCCTTGGAGATCAATGTAGGTTCGCTTCTTAGGCGAGGGAATCTTTCCCCTTGATGCAAGTTACATGCAAGCCCTTGGCCCCTTTGGTGTTTCTTCCCCTTGGTTGCTACTCAGGGTTGTTCGTGTTATCGTTCACAACACTATTAACCCGGATACGGGGGACATTTACACTACGGAAGAATGCGCGGCTTACTTGCCGGACGGAGAACGTTGGATACGCCATAGGGGAAATTACATATCGGTAGGCCCCTTTCTCAAGTCGTGGGAAAAGATTTCCGAATGGACTAGATCAAGACTAATACAAACCCACGCTCCCGATATTTCAAACCATAGAAGCTATAGCGGGATACGGGATACACCCCGGCGAAAGACAGATCGACGACTCAAAAACTCAAAGACAGACTATTTGCGTACCCGAATTCCCCGACGCCGGACAGCCTCAAAGCCCTCTACCTAATAGCATGGAGATACATCATTAGTGACTTCTACAAGGTGGAATTTGAAAATCACACCTTCCACCACGTGCCGGTTATCGAGAGAGTTCTAAGCAGATTTACGGTCCTCGTTAGAGGTCGTGAACCTCCGGACGATTTCTCAACCGCACGCACGCGCAAGGCCACCCAGGGAAGAAAGCCGAAAATCAAATCTCCACACGACCTCAACGCCCCCGTCTTTTCAACTAACAACAAAGGCGCCCTGGTAATGAACACGAATCTATCACTGGTAGCGAAAGCCCTCAACATAGCAGAGCGTCTTGCCTAACCAAGCGACCCCTAGCCGCTAGTCGCGAGCCGACCAACCGACGACAGACCTTAGTCACAATGACCACAGTTGCCTGACGCCCAGCACAAGGAACAAACACACACCAGCCGGTAGCCCGATGGCACAGGAGGAAGGTGAGAACCAGGCCGTCGAGAATCGGTACACACCGTCTGCCACTGGAAACCCACTACACCCAGCAGCCCCTAGGTAGAGCACGAGGGGACGAGCCGCAAGGCAGGTGGACGGGGAGGGAAGGGAAGCGGGCGTGGCTGCGTAGATACTGTGCAGGGTCGCGCGCGCGGCGAGATTATTAAGAAGTTTTTTTTACATTCATTATACACTGAGTGTTGCACTGTATAGTGTATAGACCAAGCACTAATCACAGATCACAGATCCTCCAAAGTCCCGTTCAGCACGTGCTTCGATTATTTCATGCGGTACACTCTTCACGCGGTAATGGATAGTGTGACCAGAAAACTGGGGCTCGGGTTGCAGAGTTGCAGAAGTTGCACTCGGACCAATGCGCAAAGCGCAAAGGACAAAGGAAGGACCTTATACCTTACACGGGCAACACCTATTTTTAGTGCCGAATTCTGTGTGTCCATGTTCCATTCCACATCCTCGCAGCAGCGCTGGGCGTCCGCGTCGCTGGGTCGCTGCCATGGGAAAGCAGAAGAAAGGGAAGACAAAGGCGTTCGCAGCGGTGAAGCGAATGATTTCGCCGAAGGACGCCCGGATTAAGAAGCCGGAACTCAATCCGAACCTGGCCGCAAAACTCGCGAAGAAGAAGGAACAGGAGGCGGCAGTCCGCAACGTGGCACAGACACCCTCCTCGCTGTTCTTCTCGCACAACATGTCTCTAGGACCTCCGTATCATGTACTGATCGACACGAACTTCATCAACTTCTCAATTCAGAACAAGCTTGACATCATGAAGTCTCTGATGGACTGCTTATACGCAAAGGTGATCCCGTGCATCACAGATGCAGTTATGGCAGAGCTGGAAAAGCTCGGGCCAAAGTATCGTGTCGCGTTGCGTCTGGCAAAGGACCCGCGCTTCGAACGACTTCCTTCCATGAGACAGGGGAACGAATACGCTGATGACGATCTCGTGGAGCGAGTAACGGCTCACCGCATCTACATCGTCGCTACTTGCGATCGCGATCTCAAGCGCCGGTTGCGAAAGATTCCTGGCGTCCCAATCATCAGCATCAAAGAGCGCAAATATCAGGTTGAGCGCATGCCAGAGGGGCAGTTTGGATAGTTGTAAATGTCATCGCGCGCGTGTGCTCGCAGTCGGAGGCGCAACTGTGGTATTCTAGATGGATTGAATGGCTGGCGCAGAAAGCCATGTTTTGCCATTTTACCTTTCATTGTGTGTTTTGTGCGGCACGTCCACCGTGGGGTGATGACTGTAGCTGTTGTGTGTAGTCCGATCGATGATTCGTGATATGCAATTATCTCAATATGTTTGCTTGAGCGTGTGCGCGTGCGACCCTGCGATTTGGGGTGGGGTGCAGCTGGTATGAGTTTTTCTTGAGCTTCAGCTTCAAATCCAACAAGAGACTCGAATACCCGCTAGCCGACGAATACACACTAGACGGCCGAACGCCCTTGGACAAAACAGGGGTGGAGCACTTAACAAAAGCCCTCCAAGCAGCGAACCACAAGCGCCGGCGCCTCACGGGGCCGGACAACTGGGAAACCCGGCTCCCGATCCCCAAAGGCACCTGGTCACACCTAGCAAAACTATACTCTATACCTGTACAAGTCGCCGTTGGTGACGGCTAGAGACACTCACCTCGAGTACAAAGACATCACTCATAGGAGGATGGGCACATACAACCGATTCGCAGACCGAGACAGCACATGCCGCTTCTGCAAAATGGCCGACAAATCCTCTACACACTTAGGCGAGTGCCGGACCTGACGGATCGAGCATGACCACTGGCTCGATATGCGAGCAGACGGAAGGGAAACGATGGGCGGGAGGCGCGGCGGGAACGGCGCAGAGTGATGGAATGGCGGGCTTCACCACCTCCTCAACAGAGGAAGGCGAGAGGACGGGCTTGGGCGAGGGCGAGCGCGAGGACGGAGCGGATGCATGGCGGGGCGATTGGGATTGGGGATGGATGATGAAATAAAAACATCTGAAGATTCAGGCTACTACCGCTAGCTTTAAAGACCACGCACTCACGGTACCGACTCACGCCATCGCATATACCCCAGAACACTCACTCCCTTTACACTACCCCCTTCATTCTTCATTCCTTTGTCTTTGGTATCGGGGGGGGGGGGGGGGCGTGCACTACGACGGACGACGGGCCAAGCGCCAAGCGCAAGGGGCGAACTGGGGCGCTGGGGCAGACCTGTTGTTGGGTGTTCCTGTGGCAGACAAACGCGTAAAACGCCTTCTGAACTATCTTACTATCTTATAGTGTCCCCGGGAGGTCTCGGCCCCCGCCCTCCGGCCTTTCTTCGTCCGCTGCCGCACTTTCGCGGTGTCTGCCTGGCGCGCGGGGTGTGTTTTCCCGTTGATATACCGTAAATGGGCGGTTGTCTTACCTATTCTCGGACCGGATCGTGTCGTTTTTTGTCGTTGTCGTTCTTTTCCCGTCATTCTCTTCGTTCTCTTACGGGCGTGTGCTGCATGGCGCGCGCCATGGCCCCCTACTGGGGGGCCTCTCGGGGCCCGACGTCAAGGCTAGGAATCGCGATTAATAGGGTAGTTTTCAAAACTGCTGATTAGTAGTTTCAAAACTGCCGATGATTAATCGGAGGGGTTTTGAAACTGCCTATTATAGCCCGGTCACTCACTCTTTTTAACCACTATTTCCCACCTCCCCTGGGTGTCCAAGGATTCCTTAGGGTCCCCCCCTACCTCCATAGTGAGTGACCGGGCTACCTATTAACTGCTTATTAACTGGTTGCCATCGGAGTCGGAGTTTCAAAACCCCTGATTAATAGGGTGATTAACACCCTATTAATCGATGTACGATGTACGTACCTGTAGTCTACCATAGTCCTCTTGGCCATGTGCCCTTCGCCGTCAAGCCTCGCAACGCTCATCAACAACCTTGCCCCCTTCATGACTTCATGTATCACCTCTTATAGCCTCCGCTCCCCGTAGAACTAGAACTAGTTAGTAGAACAGTGAACAGTAGAATGTGTGAATGTGTGCCTGGTATATGTACTATATAGAGTACGAGTAGAAGAACAAATACATTTCATTTCGTCATTTCTAGCTATATATATGAATATATATAGGAAAAGCGGGCCGCAGTAGGCGGCAAGAAAAGATAGGCGGCAAGCGTTCTGGACAGGGAGGGGAGAGAGGAGGGGAGACCCCCGCGGGGAGGGGGAGGGGAGACGAACCTAACGGGCGATGGAGGGAGGGGGCGTCGGAGCGTGACAACAGAGAGGGAGTCACGCGGGGAATCCTAATGGCGGGAGAAAACGCAATGCGGGGAGGGGGCATCGGGGCGTGGCGACGTGGCGACGAGGAGGGAGCCACGCGGGAAGACCTAACGGCGGGGGGAATGTACAAGGGACAAGGGGAAATGAGAAATGAGCAACCCCCCTTTACCCGCAACACACTGAATGGGCGCTCAAAACTCGGTGATTAACTAGTTAACTAGGGTTTGAGTTTGCAGAAACTCGATGATTAATCGAAGGGGGTTTTGAAACTGCCGATTAATAGTGATTAATATAGTTAACTGGTTAACTGGTTTAACTGATTCCTAGCCTTGCCCGACGTAGAGGGCCAGCCAGGGCAGCTCAGGGGGACACCCCAACACCCCCTCCTGAGCGGAGTACGGGGTATGGGGTATATATGACGAATGACGCTTACAAACAGAGCAAACAGCAAACAACAAACAAAAATAGACAAACCCAGTCGACTCTCTCATCTCTCATTCCGCCTCCTAAACCGAAAGAAAGGATGATAACTCAAGAGAAGAAGATCGAGATCGAGCGAGCAAACAATCGAGAGAGCGGCGTGGTAAAAGAAGACCACACCATGATTTCCAGTGGGGAGGTGGGCCACGCCACCTGCAGGCGTCTGGTGGTGCACTCTCAGGGGATACTCCAGGCCCCCCCAACATCTGATCTCCAACCCCACTCCCGGCCATCAGGGTGTGGCTTTGCCGAGGATACTCTAGCGGGGGCCACACCCGTCCGGACTAGCGACGGGGGAAGGAGACCAGGCGATATTTCGCGACCACCAGACACCTGAGGCGCAAAGCAGCCATCCTAGCTTGTGCCCGAGGCATTTGCTGACTCAGACGCAATGCCGCTGTCGGGATCCTCAAGGCTTGAGCAATTAATGTCTCCCTGCCTCTCCCCCAGGAAGACCCGGACGCGCACGATTTAGGCGAAATCCTAGTGGACAAAGAACTTAACTACTATATGCGCCGAAGAGGCGACTATCACGTAGTCAAGCTTAATGTTATGGGAGAACCCCATATACACGAGCGGGTCAGCCCGCAGTCGGTTCCGGGAGAGCTATACACTCCGCTAAAATGGGGGCGAGCATATGACGGACCGGCCGAAACAGCATACCCGATTCCGCAAGAATACACGTTTAAAGACACACATAAAACGTTGGAAGACATTAACGTCAAGGCGCTCACTAAAGCGTTCCTCGCAATGAGAAAAACGAAGAGGCAGAAATCCACGCTAAGATGGGAAAAAAGACTACCGGCCATCTCAGGAAAATGGAAGCAAATATCACAGCCATATAAGTACAACTTTTTAACACCAAGGGACTCGTATATGCACTTCAAACACATCCTACATAGGAGGATAGCCACGGCGAACAGATTCGCGGATGACCCGACGTGCCCCTTTTGCGGTATAGCCCCCGAAAGTTCCACGCACTTAGCCGTATGCATCGCGACGGAGCCCATCTTCGAATTCATAGAAGGACTTCTAGGGATTGTCCTTAGGGCCTTAGGCCGGGCTCTGAAGTAGCCCAACGTCTCTTTTGCTACCAAGTGGATAGGCCTCATCCCTCCTCGGGATACTTGGGTATCCTGGCGTGGAGGTATATCCTCACGGATTTCTACAACATCCAGTACGGTAACGCGGACGGTAGGTCCGTTAGATCGATCCTTAGAGCAATTCTTACAAGGTACCACCTACTAGCAACGGCGAAGGTCGGTTTCTTTCAAAGGCTGAAGAAACAAAGAGATAACATGGGGCTCAC
Organism: Isochrysis galbana; assembly: GCA_018136815.1. Taxonomy (NCBI): domain Eukaryota; phylum Haptophyta; order Isochrysidales; family Isochrysidaceae; genus Isochrysis; species Isochrysis galbana. The sequence continues at coordinate 1,027,833 of CM030935.1, forward strand.
GCCCCGAGTAACAAACATATTCGGAAAATGATAAGCCCTCTTTCATGGTGGACAAAGACTTTAACCTAGAAGTATCGGATGTGTATGGACAAAGACTTTAACATCACTTTAACATGGGACTGCCTTACGCCGCACGTGTAGCGGTGATTTTTAAGAAGTTTTTTTTTACACCATGCGTTGTGTGAGAAGAATTGAGTGAGTTTTGTTTTCGCCAATGAGTTGTCTCGAAGCTTCGCCGCATTGCACGTCGAGCCTGTTTGGTTGTACTTCGTTTCTTTGATTTGTTTGTGCGATGTTGGGTTAGCTTTCGGAGTATTCTTGTTGGTGGCGGAGGGGCGTCGGGGCAAGGGCAACGAGGCAACGGGTGAATACTGAATACTGAACACACAGCGGCATGTGGCATGTGCGGCGTGAACATAAATCGGACATTCTCTCTGCCTCATTCACAGATTGCTTTGTTGTCGAAATATCATCCATCATCCACATCCATCACGGCCACGACCACGGGACCACGGACCACGCGGCTTTCCTGTGCGATATATAGACTTTTTTGCTTTTTGCCGCTTCTGTAAGGCTTATGAGGATGGATGATACTTAAGACATACGGGGTGTTGGAGAGATAGAGGGTGCAGCTGTCGGAGCCAGTGTAAGGATCGACTGTCGACTAAGGAAAACCCGTGCTTTTCCAACACGTTTTTCAACATATAGATTGGCGTGTAGATGGATGGCCGGTGACAGAGCCAAAACGGATCACATGAAACCCTGCTGCGGCACACACTGTGCCGGCTACGGAGCAGTGGGGGCAAGTCTAACCACAGCATACTCTACGACTCGAGCTCATAACTGGATTGGAGTAGCACTCACGTCACAGTCTCCATTTGGGTTGGTTCAGAACGCGTGCAAGAACTTCTGTCGCATCCAGGTTCTCGCCACCCTCTCCCTCGCTCTCCTCATCCTCGCTCTCCTCCACGACATGGTCCTCATGCTGGGTGGGAGATCCCGGTTGCCAGTCGTCTGGTGGCTCGGCATCTCCTGACAACTCCTCTGAGAGTATGTTGAGGGTCTGCTCCTGCTCTTCAGCATCGCGCCGTAGTTCCACACTTCTTGCTGCACACTTGTCGACGAAGGCCTGGCACATCCGGTCAAGGAGAACCTTCTGGTCGACCGGCTCCTCTGCTTTCTCTCCCGCAGGTGCGCGCTTCACAGACGCGTGCTCGAGCGCGGCGTCCAGGAAGTCCAGCATCTTGCCTGGCCGCTTCCGGTTGCGGCGAGGACCCCCCCCCTCTTACCTCAGCCTTCTCTCTCTCTCTCTCTCTCTCTCTCTCTCTCTCCCTCTCTCTCTCTTTCTCGCTCTCTCTCTCTCTCTCTCTCTCTCTCTCTCTCTCTCTCTTTCTCTCTCTCTCTCTCTCTCTCTCTCTCTCTCTCTCTCTCTCTCTCTCTCTCTCTCTCTCTCTCTCTCTCTCTCTCTCTCTCTCTCTCTCTCTCTCTCTCTCTCTCTCTCTCTCTCTCTCTCTCTCTCTCTCTCTCTCTCTCTCTCTCTCTCTCTCTCTCTCTCTCTCTCTCTCTCTCTCTCTCTCTCTCTCTCCCCCCCCCCCCCGCCCCGCCCTCTCCCCCTTCCCGCAAGGACTCTGAGGCACATCTGAGTTTGGGAACACAGGAAGAAAAGTACATTTATCTACTAGTAGTATATATTTTATTATTTCGTCCCTGTCGCTTCTTCCTCCTCTCTGACGCGCCGGCGGTGGCGCCATGCTCGGCGCGATGGGCATCAAGTTCGTCTCCAAAGAGGAGCTGGAGGCGCAGCGCAAGCAGGTGGAGGCGGCACGGCTGGCGCGCGAGAAGGCGGAGGCGGAGGAACGCCGTGCCCACGGAGAGCGCAAGAAGGAGCGCCTCGCAAGCGGAGAAGCAGCGTGGGTTGCGCCTGCACTCGAGCGGCGGCTCAAGCACAGGGAGCACAGGGAGGACAGGGAGGACAGGGAGAGGATCGAGCACAGGGAGGACAGGGAGCATAAGGAGAAGCTCTCAAAGAAGAAGACCAAGAAGAAGGAGAAGCACAAGCAGAGGCATTCTGATCGTCACGCCACCGACTGCCACACACGTGACGAAAGCGGTTCGGAGAGCAGCGACAGCGGCGAGCTACCTCCGGCAGATGGCGAGGTCAGAGGCTGCGGGCCGAGTGCAGTACCGAAGCAGTCAGACCGCGATGCGGCCGGTCTGGGCTTCATGATGCAGCCGGCTGCGCGCTCCTCAGGTGCAAAGCGCCTGGACGGCCATCGCATAGGTGACACCGGTCGCTCACTAGAGACCAAGCCCACTGCCGATGAAGCTGCACGGGAGAGGGCGCGCTTAGAACGGGAGCTCAATCCATATGCTTCTGCTGGTAAAGATACGAGCACGTGGACCCGAGATGGAGTCGCGTGCTTTTCACACGTGGCCAACGGTGGGGGTAAATCATCCTCGTCTTGGGCAGGTGCACCGCCCCTACGAAATCCCGCAGGGACAGATGGAGGGGCATCTTGGAGGGACAAGCAGCTACTTCGTGCCGTGGAGCATGCTCGTGACGCCCAGCAGTCCTTACAACAGGTTTGTCTGGACCGCTTTGGCACGCTAGATTCGCTTGCGGACATGCAACGGATTCACGAGCGTCTTGAAAAGGGACAAGATGTCGGTGGCACTAAGAGCGGTCGGGCTCATCTCCAGGCCATCTCTGCGAGGCAACGTGAGCATCGCCGCCTCGAGGGAAGTGACGGAAAGACCGCGCCAAGTGGGATGCTGCGGCCTAAGCTCAGTGGTAGTCTTTCATGGGGGGCGAAAGATAGCAAACGGGGCTCAGATGATGCTTCTCAAGGAGCAGGCGAGGTGGGGGCTGTGTCCAACAACTTTCAAAACGATGGCAAGTTCCTCACCGAATTTCTTGAGAAGCATCACGTGGACTCTTCTTCCGGAATTGCAGTGCCCAAGACTTTCCGCGAGGCCGTTCAGATAGAGCCACACACAGAATCGCCCACATCGGCACGTAGTGTCACCATAAGCCAGCTTCCAGGCGCTGGCAGTAAAGGCGACAAACCGGCAAATCTTGGCAAATCGGACGCCGAACGAGCAGCGGACAGGGCGGCAACACTGAAGGCCGATGCAGAAAAGGCAGCACAAAGGCGCGCATTCTTATATGGTAGTGGAAAAGAGATCGGTGAAGCTGTGTCGTCGCATGGCAGTAAAGGCGACAAACCGGCAAATCTTGGCAAATCGGACGCCGAACGAGCAGCGGACAGGGCGGCAACACTGAAGGCCGATGCAGAAAAGGCAGCACAAAGGCGCGCATTCTTATATGGTAGTGGAAAAGAGATCGGTGAAGCTGTGTCGTCGCATGACTTGGAAAGTCCGGTTCGTGAGGAGGTGATCGGAAGCAGGACCCAAGCAGGAGAGGAACGACGCGATTGCTCCTTGGAAGTCCCTTGTACGGACTCAGCCGGGTTACGCCAGCGTGCACGCTCCCAAGTTCAGGCGGAGGTCAGCACTGCGGAATCAACGTCCCAGTCATCGTTGGATGCAAATCAGCTCATGGCACAGGCGCTCCGAGCCAAGATGATGGGCAAGACGGCAGAATTCGAACGGCTACAGGCCATCGCCAAGGCAGTTACGCCATCGCCCGCTCCGCGGGAGGAGGTGACCGACCGTGCGCCTGCGGACGTGAAGCACTCTGGCGGGCTAGTCGAGGTGTTGATTCCAGAGTCTACAGTGGGTATCATCATCGGCAAGGGGGGGAGCACGATCGACGCGATGCAGCGCGAATCGGGTGCGCGTATACAATTGCTGAAGGAGCCTGATCCGGAATCGGGCCAACGAGTTGTCGTTCTACGTGGCCTACCCACAAACGTAGATAAGGCCCAGGCATTGCTCGAGGAAAAGTTGAATGAGTCAGCGGAGCGCGAGGCACGCCGTGGTGGGTACAAAGTCTCGAAGAGAGAGGCAAAGCGAGCTCGAGATCGGCCTCCGCAGACCAGAGTGGAGCAAGTGCCCGAGTTCGATGTGAAGACGGGGGAACTAAAAATCGTCGAGCGTAAAGTGAAGGTTGACGAAGTCGATGGACTTCATGTGGCGTCGGCAGATCCGAGAGAGGGCGCGTCTACTAAAAGGCCAAAGACTGTGCAACGCTATGACCGCGAAACAGGGGAGCGTACAAAGTTCTTCCGGGAAGATGATACTGACATCCCTCTATCGTCCATGGTCGCGGAGGCGAGGCGTGGCGCTGGCAAGGGCATTGACGCACACTACGCGGACAATGTAGCCAGGATGGGCCGCAAATACAAGGGCCCGACGTCAGCAGACGACGAGTATGATTATGACGAAGGGATCCAAATGCACGAGTCTCGGCTGAGCCGCAAGTCAGAGGCGCAGAGGATGAAGTCGGAACGGTCCTCCGCTGCTGCGGCGGAGCGGCGCATAAGCTCACTTGAGGAACAGGCACAGCGCCGTTTCAACGACCGCAAGCACCTAATCATCGCGCTGGGGGAGCACGTCTTCTTGCGGCTGCAAGATCAGTCGCCGATAGGACCGGGTCACTGTGTCATAGAGCCCATCGAACACGTCGCCTCGCACGTGGACGCCCTTGACGAGGTTGCCCAAGAGGCGCGCAACTTCCAAAAGTGTCTAGTTCGCATGTTTGAGAAGCGCGGCGCTCAGCCCGTGTTTTTTGAGACGTACCTCACCCACGGTAGCGGAGCTGGAGTGCCATCGCGCAGCACGATGGCCATCGAATGCGTGCCGCTTCCGCAGCGCGACGCCGTTGTCGCGCCCGGATATTTCAAGAAGGCGATCTTGGAATGTGACGAGGAGTGGGCACAACACAAGAAGCTTTACGATACTAGCGGGTGTGTGCGTGGGACCGTGCCGCCCGGTTTCGCGTACTTCGATGTTTCCTTCGGGCTACAGGCGGGATATGCGCACGTAATTGAGGACGAAGCCGGTTGGAACCTCGACTTTGGCAGGCACACGCTCGAGGGCTTGCTCGAGATGGAAGATGCGGGCATTCCGCTGCGGCGTCGTCGCAAGCTACCATTTGAGGAGGTCCAACGCCGAGTTGTCGATTTCGGTAAGGCATTCGAACCCTTTGATTGGACGCGTGAGCTTTGAGGGTGGCAGTTGTGTGCATTCGCGCACATTCGTCTAATTCAAGACTCCATGCGCATTGCATACGACAAAAGTGGCAGTTTCCGTTGGACGGGTATTCATGTGAATCCGTTAGGGCGATGCGGGGGAGCGCATAGTGCACATCAAACGTGTCGTGCACCTGGAGTTGGAGCTACCCACCCATCCATATCATGCGATTATCGACTGCGCTGTTTTGTATCGAAATCGGGCATAATTCTGCAGCCACTCAACAGCGATTGCCAACAGGTCGCTCCGTTGAAAAATCCAAAATACTACTAATTCTTTAGTCTTCGGGCATGATTCTTTCCCAACAAGTCCTGTTGCGGGTAGGGTGAGTCCGTCCCCACGCTCGAGAGGGTCTGTTCCCTCCTCCCGCCCGCCGGGGTCCTCCGAAGATTCGTCCGGCCGAAGACCCGCCCAAGCGCCCCCCCCCCCCCCCCCTTCATCCTCCAAGGGTCACTGCTTTGCGCCCGCGGGGGGGATCCCTCGATCCCTCCCGTTTCTCTGTGCTACCCCCGGGGTTCCCCTCCTTATGGCTTAGTACTTACTACTAGTACTTAGTTCGCCCATGGGGGGGCACGAGCCCCCCCCTCTCTCCATTCCTCCCCTGCCGTGGGGGAGGAACCACCCATGCTCCTCGCATGCCTGGTGGCTTGCCAAGAGCCATGAGCACAATGCCTTGCTGACCTGTCGTGGATAAAGGGAGCCGCACCACACCGCACGCTCTACCCTTAGAGCGTGCCTGCTTTCCCGCGCCCCGCCTCCGTCCCCTCTTCGCAGCGCGCCCTATCTTTAGAGCGTGTCTTCCCCACACCCCTCTCCTCCCCTCCCTTCCCGCCCCGAGTTCCCGCGCATACGACGCACAGCTGAAATCCCTCCCCTCCATTCTCCCACGTCTTCGCGGCGTTTCCCTTGTTTCCTTGGCCAGAGAGGGTCGGAGGGTCTCCCGCGCTCGCCGATTCCCTTCCGTCCCTCCAGCCTCCAGCGCTTCCCCCCTCCCGTTCCATTAGTTTCCCCTTTGTTTCCATAGATTTCCCGAGTTGTTCTTCCGTCGCCCCGTGTTCTTTTCCCCTTTTTTGTTTCTCTGCTTCCCGCGACATCGCTAGGACGCCCCGCTCGTGCTCCGTTCTGTCTCCCCACCCGTCCCCGCTCGTCATGCCCGGTCATGGTTCGCCCGTGCCGTCTCGTGTGCTCCCGTCCCGTCTCGCCTCCGGTCGCTCGTCCCGTCCCTCTCGTCCCGCGACTCATACATCCCATGTTACAGACTCACAACCACAACCTCATACAGACTCACCACAGCCACTACACAGCTCGCCACATGACCCACTCTCTCCCTGGCAGGCTCGCCTCATTCGCCCACCCTGGCCTGTCGTGGCCAGCCCAGCTCGCTCCAACCCCCCCTCCGCCCCTTGTCAACAGGCAGACGGGTGCAGATTGGGGGCCCTAGGCAGGTGCAGGAGCGCCAGCGAGGGAGAGATAGGGAGGCCAGAGGGCAGCTGCAAACCTGCCGCAGGCGCGCCATCGCGCGTGCCGCGGGAGAGTGGGGAGAGAGCGCTTGGGGCAGGCCAATTCTTTTAGAAATTTTTCTGCAAGTTTGGGTGGGTTGTTGAGCCCCTCAAAAGTTTGAGCCCGCTCTGAAAGTGGGCTGCAAGTTTGGGGGCCGTGGCCCTCGTCTTACAATTATAGTTCCCCCCTTCCCCCCCTACTAGAAGTAAGTAAGCCACAAGTTTGTTTGGGTGGGTTGCCATCAGGCATCCCTAGTGGACGAGTGGCTTCATGAGCCTGCCGCTGGTATGCTAGGGTCTGCAGTTTGCTATCCCCCATCCATAGGTGGGGCCAGCATCTAGCGTGGCTGCTGTATGTGATGTGGCCGGGGCCACGGGTCGGCCTCCGATGGTGGGCGCGGTCGCTTCGCCAGCGACCAGCGACTGCTCCGTGTTGGCTGGAGGGGCTCCCTTGGCGGGGGGCCCTAAGAGGAGGAGAGCCGGCCGTTGGCGCGCTCCCATGGCGACCAAGTATAAACGAAGTTGAGAATCTTAAGTCTTAAGTCTTTAGATGTAGTAGTAGAGCTTTTTTTCGATCGACCCCCCCTAGCATGAAGCATGCACCCCAACTCGCAACAACAGCATGTTATTGCCGGTCCCAACGATCGTGAATGATGTAGCGCTTCTCATTGTCTGTGAACCAGGAAGAGAACAGTGAAGAAAGAAGAGCGATGACACTAAGCGGAGGCGGGGGCCCTCTCGTGTGAACTCTAACATCTCACCCCATCCTAGGCGTGAGGGACACTTGGGCACTTGCCCACGACCCTTCTCGCGCGGGGCACATCCTAATTGTTCAGCAACGGCATTAACCTGTACAATGGCCCACAAAACTAGACAGCAATTCATCAACGTCAACGTAAGGCTTGCTCGATCTCTTCTAATGTTTTCCCCTTCGTCTCAGGAACGCAGACTTGCACAAAGATGAGAGAGAGGGCGCAGAAGAAGGCGTAGAGGAAAAACAAAAGCGAAGAGCCCCGGCCCGGCTGCAATGACTCAAACGCTGCCATCATGGGCGAAAGCGAGATCGTGGTGAGAAGATTGAATGCGAAGTTCACGGTCGTTGCGAGGGAGAGGGCGGGGCCTCGTGAACTCAGTGGGAAGACCTCCGCAATCATTACCCATGTAATCGGACCGAAGCCTATTTGGTATCCCATCACATAGAGCACAAGCGCCAACAGAACAGCTCCAGGGACGGCATCGGGAAGGCGAACAGTCCCGGGTTTCAACCCTGGCTGTGCAAGCTGGAATCCTACTCCAATGATGAGCAGTGCGACGAGCATCATGCAGATACCCACTTTAAGGAGCGGCCGTCGACCGTAAGAGTCTACTTTGAACACAGTGAACATGGTGGCGGCCAATTTTGCGCTCGAGACGAAGAAGGAGGCGATTGCCGCGTGCCGACCAAAGCCTACTTGGTCTAGGATATCGTTTTGATAGTAGAGTACCGAAGGTTGGCCGGTGATCTGCTGCAAGAGTACAAGGCCAAGCCCAGCCAGCAAAGCCTTCCGAGCACGACAGAGGCTGCCCCAAGTGAAAGGCCGTCCTCCCTCCTCTTGTAGGACGACTAAGATACTTCTGATTTCACTCTCAACAAGACGCCGAGGAGAACGCGATCGGAAACGTATGAGTGCCGACATTGCCCTTGAGGTGTCGATTTCTGCGTCAACAATGACATCCTGTGCTCGGCTGCGCTCCACTAGCTTCATCTGGGCTCGATGGAGAAGCCACCTTGGTGATGGCGGCAGCAGCAACATGCCAAACAGGACGATCACTGCGATTGGTATCGGTATCGACCAGATCCATCGCCATGCTGTGGGGCCGACGAACACAACAGCAGCAGCAAATCCCGTCATGATCCCAAGAACAATGAAGGCTTCTTTCAGGGAGACAAACAGGCCTCTCACCCTTGATGGCGTCACCTCAGAAATGTACACAGGAGCAGCATGCATGGATAGCGCAATCCCCAATCCATACACCGTGCGCCCCGCGATGATTAGGGCGATTGCAGCTGGCGGACGCGCTGGGCTAAAGATGACGCCTATGCTACCCAGCGCATAGAAGGTGGCTCCGCATACAAGCTCGCGCCGGCGCCCCAGGCGTGTGGCTACGGCAAAGGTGCTCAGTGTGCCTAGGAGAGCCCCCACAAGTGATGCAGAATGTAGGAGCGAGTCGAGCAGCGGCGAGATCGCCCCGTCTGGCAGTGTGCTCCTAAGCGATAGAACGGCTCCGGAAGTACTGCCGATGTCGTACCCGAAGAGAAAGCCAGCCAGAGCCGGGAAGAGGAAGCCTGCAAACGCTGTTAGGGTCAGAGGAGACGTATCCGCTTCACAAGCACTTGCCAACAGATTCGCACGCCGAGAGCCCGCCTCAGCATGAGCTCGCGTTCCGGGATCGACAAGGGGAGTGGTCATCGCAGACATGCAACAAGAGATGCGAGATAGCCCCTCAGCCCCCCCCCCCCCCCCCACTCCTCACTCACTCTCTCACTCCAGCTCCCTCCCTCCCTCCCTCTCCCTCTCCCTGTCTCTCCCTCTCCTTCTCTCGCTCGCTCGCTACACCCCTCGCTTTTCCCCTCTCCTTCTTCCCTTCCCCCCCCCCCCCTCCCCCTCCCCGCTGCGCGCCGCCGTGCGCAGCTCACTGTGGACGCTGGCGCCGACCGACTCGGCCGCTCAGTGGGCTGTTCATAAAGTATCTCTCTCTCTCAAAGGCGCTTAGAGGGAGTACCCAATATTCTAGCTATTCACAGGGTAGCTGAGGTTAGGAGAGCCTGGAAGTGGTGTGAAATGTGTTCGAAGACTACTGCATCGCGCTTCTCTTCTCTTCGGAAAGCTCCCCTCGAAGATTCTTCGAGGCGTCGCTGCCAGCGGCCTCAAATGGCAAACAAAACATCGCCAGCACGTTGTACGTTGTCGAGGACCACCTGCTCGCAACACACGAAGACCTAGAGCTGCTTAAACGTTAAGCGCTGAACACTGTTCAGATTCTGAACAAGAACAACACTTAGCAACAAGCCTCTGAGCCGAACAAGAACAACAACGAGCAGTTGAACAAGAACAAAAAGAACACGAAGCGGCGACTGAACACTATGAACAGTGTTGAACACAGTTGCCGGTGTCGAGTGTCTGGCTAGCTAGCAATGTGCACACACCAGGTGTCGTTCCTTCAATCGTAAGGCCTGTAACCAGATAACTGGGTATCGTGCTACTCACCTACCCACATCCGATTTCCACTACCCACCTCCATGTGGGTAGGGGGGGGGCTACTATGTCGAGTCGAGCGGAGCCGGAGGGCTCTGGGCCACTCCGTCGCGAGCGGCACCGGCGGTTAGCGCGGCGCCTTGGCCCTCCTCCCCGCCGGGAGTCGGGTGAATGAAATTCTGGATGGGGTCGGGCATCCCCATTTGGGTGTCTGGACTGGGAACGAACGGCGAACGAAGGGCTGTGGGGCGGTGAGGTGCTCCTAGCGGCCCTAGTGTGTTGGATAGTAAGAGATTGTTAGACCTACAAAGAACTCTTCCCTCAGGGAGGGAGCCTAGGCTGCTTGAGTGCAGCGACGCAGCGAACAACGACGGACAACGGAGCTGAGAACAACAGGATACACCGACCCACGAACACACCGGAATCATTCACCCAAACCAAGCAAATTATCAAGCAACCGCGACCCCAAATCACCGATAACTCAAACACGTCGCGAGAGACGGAGAGAGAGAGCGAGAGAGAGAGAGACTCCGCAGCGACGGCCGGAGCGTGTCTCCGTTGTAACTTCCCACGTAGCGGAGAGTCCGAAGGGGAGCGTCCTGTCGCGCGACCACGGCGATCACTTTGGATACAGATCGCGACGAGATATCTTCACGACCGAATAAATCTTGCCGTTGAGCGTGAACCTTCTAGACGCTTCTAACGAACAACCCTGAGTAGCAACCAAGGGCAAGAAACACCAAAGGGGCCAAGGCTTGCATGTAACTTGCATCAAGGGGAAAGATTCCCTCACCTAGGAAGCGAACCTACACCGGTCTCCAAGGGGAGATGGCAAATTAAACCTCAAATCTCTCGAGCGGATAGAGCAACCGACTCGCTCGCCAAAACCTTGACCGAGAAGAAAGAAGCAAGGACCTACAAGCCAAGGGTAGCGGACCTAGGGAATGTGAGAGGAAATTTCCGAACGCCAACGCCAAACGCCGAACGCGGGAAGGCAACGAAACCCTAACCAGGCCAAGCAGAACCTACGAAGAACAGGCCTGGACGACAACGAAAGTTAGCGCAAGTCCCAAGAAAGAACCGGAACCCAACAAGAAACGACAAGCCTTGCAAGAAGCTAAACAAGCCTTCACAAGGTAACCTGAGAGCCTGAGACAAGCGCGCAGCGAGTGACAGGCGACCTGGCTCCTTTGGGTCAAGATTACCCGAAAGGAGGAAACCTGGAATCTAGACCTGACAAACAGGCTAGAAGGAACGAAACGAGAACTCGAATTCTAGGTCGCTAGGGACGAACCCTACCAACCTAGATGTACCTGAGCTTCACCGTGTGGCCGCACGGCGAAGGACCTGGAAACAAGAGCCTGGAAATCGCATCATCTAGGATGAATGCGACATACTACCCACTGGTTCCGAATAGTGAAAATCCACTATTCAGGATAATCACCCGGGTAGCGGCGGCGGAGCCGCCGTACAGCAGTGCGCAGTGCGCCGAAGACAGGCCGGCGGCCTCGGCTAGCTCCCTACTAGGAATGTAATGAAACCTTATAGATACGAGCAATGATAATGATGTTGCATTCGCGAATCGACACTGGTTAGGCTCCTCTTCGTCGTTCGGCATTTATCGTTATAATTCTCTCGTTCTCGTTCTCGGTCAAAAAGCTTCGCTTGGACGCATAGGGTCTTGGGTTGTGGAGCGTTCTCTCTCTTTCTCTCGAAGAGAAGGGAAGTTTCTTTCCCCACCTTTCTCCCTCCTAGGCGCCTCGCAAATAGGTTTAATTCGCTATCTTCTCCGCGTTTCTCTATCTACTGCAGTGATTGCAATCAGGTTTAATTTGCAATCTCATCACATCTCCCCCTTAGGCACACCGCATCTCTCTCGTCTTATTCGGTAAGTCTTTTGGAATCTTGTGCGGCAGGATTGCCCCCCGTTTCCGTTATGGTGCGATTCCCCTTCCAGACGGGATCGCCGACAGATCGCCTTCTGATCGTCGTCCGTCGTCGTCTGGCCGGAGTGTTTGGGTTTGATTTCAGTCGAGTTATGTGAGAAAGTCGTGGGGCGAGAGTCGGGGTGTTTTCCTGGGTGTCTCTGTCCGTCGTCCTGTCGTCCTGTCGTCAGTCGTCATCCGTCGTCGCTCTCGCTCTCGTCGCTCTCGCTCTCGTAACACTCGTACCCAACAAACTCGCCTCGCCTCGCCAGCCCCTGCCATCACAGCCCTCCTCACACTCGCCCTCGCCTCTCGCCGCTCGCTCGATGCCGCTTTCGCCGCCGTCCTCGCCCTCGCTCAAGCCCGCCTGCCCCCCTTCCTCTGCTGACGGGCCTCAGCCCGTCAGCACCTCCGAACTCGTCTCCTCCGCCGCGCCTGCCGCCGGCATGGCCCCTTCCTCATTGCCCTCAGGCCCTATGGGCCACTCCAATTCGTCAGGTGTAGAATCGGCGGCCGGCGCGGCAGACCGCAGGACTCAACGCTGCAACCCATCCTCTTCTCTCTTTTACGAGAGTTTTACCTGGATGTTTGGGCGGTGTGGCGGCACCCAAGTTACAACGCGGCGTCCCCTGTGCTCCAAGATATCAAAAGTCGAGCGACCAACGGCGAAAGGCGGCGAGATAGTACGATAACATCGAGCACGTCACGCGCGAGCTAAACGACGAGGTACGGGGGTCTCCTGACAGAGCGCAGCGAAAGGGGAGGGAGATCCATCCTCCGTGGTCGAAAGGGACGTTTTGCTCTCTGTTTTCGCGCCTGGGGGGTATGTCCCCACTCGCGTCCGTACCCTCCGCCGTCGACATTGTCGACGTTGCATGTCTTACCAGTGTCTCCCATGTTTCTAAAAATTTGTCCCTTGGGATATATTCCCCATTAAATTGTATGTTCTTTGGCCCGAGCAAAAGTTTCTTGAATGCCGTCGGCGCCCGTGTAACCGTGTAACACTTGACGGAGAGTTCGATGGTGTGGTCTGCGCAGAAACCTCCATCAAAGCCGGCCCATCCCTTGGCCATATTGGAGGCGTTGTCGCTAACCTTGCCGTGGATCGCCTCGTAGACGCTGCCACCGTGGCGCCACTTCACGCCATGGCGCTCGAGAGAAGCCTTGGTGACATCATCGATCGCCACTCCGGTGTGCCGCGTGGCGCCAAAAGGGGACGCGCTCACAAGCCATTCGTCGATGTTCCAGTCGTTGTTGATGCCCATCATGACGATGCCCATCAGCGAACACCCCTTGTGTGACCAGATGTCGCCGGCCATGGACGGTTTCACCCCATCAGCGGCCATGCGGCCATATTCTCGAACCACAATTTTTGACATTCAGCTGACCCGCAGCAGACATCTTCAAGATGTGGCCGTTGATGTTGTGATGATTGGGCGGCATCCACGCTCGGCGCTCGGCGCGTAAGCGGGGGTGATGGCGATTGAAAGCGTTTCCCACGTGTAGGCTGATGGTGATTGAACGCATTTCCCACGTGTAGCGTGTAGGCTGATGGTGATTGAATAACGCTTTTCTATGCTGTGGGTGATGGTGATTGAGCGCTTCTCGCCTCAGCGGGTGGAGTAGGCCGCCTTGGACACGAAAGTGCCCGCGCCTCCTTCGAGCTTCATTCGCTCGCGGTTGCCCTTCAGGAATGTTAGTCCCTCCTTTTCGACCGCCTTGATTAGCGCGCCTAAGCTGAGTTGCTTGGCTTGAGCGAGACCATCAGCTTCGACGACCAGGTGTGCTGCAACGTCCTGGAGAGCGTTGTAGAGTGACTTTCGCGAGGTGGCGCCTCGCTTGTTGATCTTTTCCTCGATGGATACGATTTTGATGCGTACAGTGATGTCGGTCTGATTCACGCGAAGGGTGGTGAGTTCGCCATACCTTTCTTGAAATTGTTGTGCGCAATCTTCATTGACGGCTACGTGCCATGGGCCTGCGATGGACCGTGCCCAGAAGTCCGGCTCTGGATCGACACCCTCTAGCTCGAGGAGCAATTCAACTATCGCGGCGTAGACGGTCGTGTGCAGAAAGGTGTAGTCCCCCTCCTGGTGGAAGGAGAGGTCGAAATTTGCGTCTGTGTCTACGCCCTCTTGCTCTTCATCTGACACTGGCTCCTGCGTCAGGGGGATGCGGGTCGGCCGTGAGTAAGAGTTTGGTGCTTGATGATGGGCTGGTTGTTGGTGGTCGGTCCCCAGTCTCTCCCTCAGAGGGGCCTTGGTCGTGTTGAGTTGGGGCTTCTGTTGTGACCTTCTTCTGTTGTAGTACGTATGCAGGGTGGAGTGTTGTTTGTGCCCATAAGGGCCACCCGGTCTCGGGCCGCGCCGCCGGGGCGGCGCGACCGTCACCAGGGTGGGAGGAGCCTCTGGCATGAGGCATGCCCATTGGTTGCTTCGTGCGTCTTGTCTGTTGTGTCTGTCTTGCTGTCTGCAGTCTACTGTCCCCCATGGGGGAGACCAGCATGGCTGCTGAGGGTGGTGTGGCCGGGGCCACGGGCCGTGTGGCGCGACGCGAGTCGCACGCACCTGCTCGGCCTCCGCGGGTGGACGCGGTCGCTTCGCCAGCGACTGCTCCATGGGTACTGGGGGGGCGCCCTCGGCGGGGGGCCCGAAAGAGAGGGGAGTCGCGCCGGCGCGCTCCATGGCGACCAAGTATAAACTTAGTTGTGGAGGGAGGGAATATAAGGGCGATGTTAGTTAGAGGCGGGAAGACCCGAGACTAGTAGGTGTGTAGCCCAGAATCTTCAGATGTTTTTTTTATCGCGCTCAATCAGGTGATACAAATACAAAATGGGATCTCGCTAGCTCGCAGTGCGCGTGGAGCTTAGCAGGGGTTCGGTCTTCGATATTACCTGGGAATGGTATGGCGACGCTCTCCCATACCCATACCGCTACAGCTGCCAATGAGGTGGTCTGAGAGGCATTGGAGGACGAGGCGCCGCGCCGTTATCCGGCGCGCAGCACCCCCGAAGGTGCTTCGCCTCTTAAGAGATAGAATAATATAGATATAGCAGATAAAGGCCGTGTATATCCAGCTGATGAATGTTCGGGGAAACGGTGAATGCGACCAGACGACTCTCAGCTAGATAGCGCGAGTGCTAGCAACTCTACCTACAATATCCTATCTCACCTCTCAAGGTTCCCGCCCGTGGCCACCAACACCGGGGCAAAATGTGAACCACACGGATAAAGAGAAAGACTCGCCCTCAGCTGCAGCAGTTGTAGGGCAGCAAAGTATGCTATTTCTCAAAAGCCATTGGCTGCCTCATGCCAAAAGACTGAAGCCGCGCCGCAAGGGTCACCCACTCCCGGAGGCGACGTCCTTTAACGGTCCTCAAAGGCCGTCATCGAGCATCTGCCTCCACTTGGATGAACTCGAGGCCGTGCCCAAGGACGACCCGAGAGGCATGCGAATGGAGGCTTGCTTTCTCTGGTTTTCCTCGCCGTCGGATGTTGCTCCAGACAGCAGCTGCAGGTGAGCACCAAGTGGTGCACCTGAGGCGAGTGCATCACGTTCGCGGCACAGTATCTGAGACCCCATATCGATCCGCCCATCAGAAAAGTCGTCGTCAAATGAGAACGAAGGGAAACGGAGACAGGAGAAGCAACTACCAAAGCACGAAAGGAGAGCGGAGCCGAGATTGAGTGCTGTGCACCCGCACAGGATAACGATCAACAACGGGGCATAGTCAGAGAACCAATCGCCTACGAAGAGCAATGCGCATGAGTAAGTTTTGACACTAGGGCTCGGAATAGGCTCAAGAATTCGGACCCACGCCGAAGAATGAGGTGACAGGAGGAGCCAGACACCGGTGGGTCGGGAGGGACGCGCACCAATCTCGAATAGCTCGACTTTATCCATGGCCCCAAAGGACGTCTGCATGAAGAATGTCCGAGGCCCGTTTTGCTTGTCCGCAGCATCGGCCTCGTGGATGAGCTTCAAGAGGTTGAAGCATAGCGGCGGGCCAAGGCGACAAGCATAGGTGGCGTTGAAGAGGAGATTGTTCGCCGAAGTGTTTCGATTCTTCTGCAAAGGGTATACGCCTGTGCACAGAGATGCGTGGGCGGTCAACCATTGGTGCAATGGCAGTAGCCTTGGCCTGAGACAAGCTTGGCTACTCCTCAGCTTCTGATCTCAGCACCAACTGCAGGTATGCATGGGAATTGAGCAGGAGCGCACAATTGTTGAACATTGAGAAAAAGGTGCACCAAGCGCAGTAAAGAGTCGTCAAGTAGAGCAGGAGCAGCGGACCCCAACCGCCCCCGTGCCCTGAAAGCCCGCCTTGGCCGCCCCACCCGTAGAGAATCCACGAAAGCGGCGAGGCGTCGGTGTTAAACGGCGGACCGGACAGCATGATTGTTCCCTCACACCACACAATGAGGAGAGAAAGCAGAAAGCAGCAGATTGCGCCCATGCGCAAGAAAAATGACGCGAATAAGCGGCGCCGACGCTTTGCCGCCGAGGTCGCCGAGTCCATCGGCGCGCCCGCTCGCATCATCCCTCCGTCGCGAGGTGTGCCAGGCACATCCCCGAGGAGCTCCTGTTGCCGGATCCCCTCTCGCACAAAGTACTCATACTTGCCGCTAGCTGCCTCCTCCTTCGCAAGAGCCGTCTTAAGGCGCACGTGCAGAGAGATGAGCGCGCGGTGATTAGAGGCCTCCGGTGCCCGCGCTGAGATGACCGACTGCATGGCGGTGCCACTTGCTGTGCCATTTGCAATGCCGGACGAGGTAGTACCCGCCCTACTCCCTGGCTCCCCCACGGGCGGTATGCCCGCCATCTCCGCACGGCTGCTCTGCGGCGGGCATCGCTTGAGTATCTGCGCCATGTGCGCCTGAAGCTTGACGAAGCCCATGCTGGTTGCGGACGAGGCCTCTGCGCGCAACGCGCTATCTGTGGCATGGACGATTTCTAGGACCTCGTCCAGCTTCTTGCGTGCCTCATGCAATTCCTCAGACTGCACGGCCACCTTGAACTGGAGGTAGCGCAATTGACCCATGGTATCCCCGCGATACCACAGCCGTCGAGGCACCTCGACGAGCCCGTAGCCCAAGAAGGCGACGAGGATGAAGAGACCAATCGCGTTGAAGAGCCCAGTCACCATCATGCGCACAGCTGTGAGCGTGAGCCCCTGCGAGGAGAGGAGGTAGACGAGGAAGACGATGGAGACGAGACCAAAGGGAACGTAGAAAGCAGCAAACTCCTTGAGCATGTCCTTGATCCGCCCGCGCCGCGTGAACTCGCCTGAGCCAATGTATGAGCGCAGCAGGTCGTTCATTACATACCCCAGCAGCATTGTCGTGCGGTAAGCGTTCGGGATAAGCGTGGGCAGCGCGTCGATCCCAGGGTACGGCAAGCACGTGCACAAGTCCGGCTCGTAGCGCTTGATGCATCGCTGGCAATAGGCGTGCTCCAGGTCGAACGGGAGCACGAGGAAGAGGAAGAAGCCAATGGACCACGAGACGCCGACAACGAAGAGCACATACCTCCGCTCTCCCACCTTTGCATACACTCGCAGGCAGAGGGCGGCGGCGAGGACGGAGAAGATAAGGGCGAGGAACCACATGGGGTGCCCTCTGCTCCCCCTGGCCTCGCCCGCGAGCAACACGCGCCCGCGGCCGGGCGAGCGGGGGAAAGGCGGGTGGGGGTGGGGGCGCTGGCTGGCTGGCTTCTTGAAGCCGCGGGGGGGGAAGGGGGGCGGAAGAAGAAGAGGAGGGGGGGGGAAGGCCCCGCTGCCCGGCGAGAGAGAGAAGGCGAGCCGGCGCGCGGGAGAGGAAGGGGAAGAAAGAGGGAACTCGGAGATGAAAGAGGGAGGGAGGGAGAGAGAAAGAGAGAGAGAAAGAAGGAGAGAAGAGTAGACGGGAGAGAGGGAGCAGGGAGTGGGGGAGGGAGTGTGAAGAGAGAAAAGAGAGGGAAGGAGAAAGAGGGAAGGCTTCGAAGTCATTCAAGTAGATTCGTAGAGTAGGAATAGGTACGATTTTGTACTGAATAAAGTAGAGATTGTTGCACAAAAAAACCTGTTTTAGATGCCAGCATCTGGCTACTATTACACTACCCAGATCTCAACTTAATTTATAGTTGGTTCACATTGGGGAGGGCACGCTCCCTCCCCCCTCTCCCGGCCCACCCTGATGGTGGGATGGTGGGAGGAAACTGCCCACCCTCCTGCTCCTGCGCTGGCCTTTGGCAGGCAGGGGGGGCTCGCCACACCAACCCAAACCTTGACCCTCCCTGAGTCCCTGAGTCCCTGAGGACCGCTAGCCTAGCGGCTAGCCCCCAGACCCTCCCTGAGTCCCTGAGGACCGCTAGCCTAGTGGCTAGCGGCTAGGTCTGGACCGTACGCCGTACGCCCTGGCCATGCGTGGCCAATGTGGCCAACTCTGCTAGGGCGGTCAAATTTCTTCTGGTCAAAGGTCAAACAGCAAACAAAGCTCTTCAACTACTAATACTAACATGGATATGGGGGGTGGGGGGGTATCACAGGAAGGCCGCAGCTCGGGGCCCGGGGCCCTGTGGCTTGTGGATGTGACCGCGGCGCAGCGCCGAGCCACAGGGGGCCGAGCCTCTGGGAGGCATGATGAATATAGCGCGGGGCGGCAGGCGGCAGCAGCGAGCGGGAGGCATCATTCAAACCACCCCCCACCCCCACCCCGCCCGCGCCCCCCGCGACTGCCCCCCCCCCCCCCCTCCCCCCCCTTGTTCAACCCCCTCTCCCCTCCCCTCCCTTAACGCAACTTCCCCCTCCCCCTCCCCCTCCCCCTTCTCCCCCCCCCCCCCATGGCCGGGCAGCGGGACCCGGCGCTCGGCGGCGGCGGCGAGGTGTGCGCCGCTCTCCGCGGCCGCAGCTCTGTGCAGCGTCTTCTCCCTCTCCTCGGGCCTCTTCTTCTCCCTCTCTCGCTCCTCTCCTGGTGAGGGATTTGAAACACCCGTCTCCGCCCTCTCTTCGCTTCACTCTCTCGTCCTCCCCCCGCCCCCCCCCCCCGCCGCTCTGTCTCTCCGCGCTCTCCCCGACCTTCATTCCTGCCTCCCCATCTCTTTAACTTTGTATTGGTGCATGTCTCTTCTCCTCTCTTCTTTCTCTGTTGCTTGACACGCCTCTCCGTCAAAACGAACGCTCCCTCGCAGCGGTCCGACTCGCCGACAGCGCACTGCTCCCCTCAACCCACCCTCTCCCGGCGCGGATGTCGCCGGGTGGTGAGCAGGCGGCGGAGAGGACGGAGCAGGCGAGCCACGAGCAGCACGCCGAAGCCGAGCAACCACCGTTCCTCGCGAGCGACACCGAGGACTCCTCAGCCGACCAGCTGACCGCCAGAGACATGAGCCAGCTGGGCGAAGAGAGCAAGAGCCATAACAATCTGCTAAAGAAAACGTGGACGGCGGAGGAGGACCGGCTCCTCGCAGAGATTGTGACGCGTGAGGGTGCACACAAATGGTCCATGATCGCCGCCTCGCTGCCCGGCAGAGCAGGCAAGCAGTGCCGCGAGCGCTGGTACAACCACCTCTGCCCCGATGTACGCAAGGGCTCGTGGACAGCCGAGGAGGACAGGATCATCATGGAGAGTGTGCGAGAGCATGGAACAAGGTGGTCTTTCATTGTGAAGCTGCTGCCCGGACGCACAGACAATGCCATCAAGAATAGGTACAACTCGGCCATGCGGAAGCAGCGCCGCTTGCAAATGATCGAGGAGGCTGCAGCCAACGGAGTGGTGCTCCCCATCCGGCCACGCGGGCGGCCGGAGGGATCTGGGAATAAGGCAAAGCGGAAACGTGAAGAGGACAAGAGGACAAGGGCCGAGGCTGGAGAGGGCGACGAGAACCTCAGCGGCACGATTGCGAGCGTGTCATCTCCTCATAGAAGTGATGAGAGCCGTGCCGAGATTGTAGCACCCATGCCGAAGCCCAGGTCGAAGCTTACCAAGAAGCAGAGGACGTCATCGAAAGCAGACGCAGCGCGCAATTTGAAAGATGAAGAGGCGTGGGGCAAATCTTCTGGTTCTCCGGTGCCATCTCACGAGGCTCCGACGTCGGGGATGGCGGTGGATGGCCTCCCGCAAGCGCTCCCTCCAGGCACCAACACTTCTCCATGTGCATTGGCGCAGAGCACAGAACGGTTGTCTACGATCGTTTGTGCTGGGGATGCACATGGTCTGAGTGAAAATCTTGACGATTTCGTCAGCGCGACTCCGACAGGTATCCGAGCCCTTGCACATGCGTGCACAGGCGTTCTCCTTTGTCTCTCATGCCAAATGTGCCTCGCGCGTCGTTTTCTTAACTGCTTCCCTCCACCTTTTACTCGTTGTTCCGCAGCCGGCATCTCACCTGCAGCGATGAATTGGTCGTGCCAATCGTCCCAACTTTCGCCCTCGATCATGGAACTGCTGGAGATGGCGGGATTTTCGCCAACTTGCCTATCGCCACCTACGGCAAATCCCTCACCGGAGAGCAACCACTTGTTAGCTGATGGCACCTCCGTGGTCAAGGCTTTGTCGGACTACAGTAAGCACCCGGGCGTACCATCGTCCGAATGTCATTCAGGCAATCTTTTGGGTTCGCGTGCCCATACTCTCGGCTCCGAGGCAGTGCATTTGCTGTCGACGCCAGGTGCGATAGAGAAAGCTCTACGTTCAATGCCGGTGCTTGTGGGGGAACATGCTAACGAGGCCAAGGCGTGCGGCTCGATGCTCGCATCTTCGCGCGATTCTACCCATGCCATTCTCGACGCGCCGGAAGGTGCAACTGCGCTTGTGGATATTCTTACTAGTCCGGATGGCATGTTGTCGTCCACAAATGCGCTGGCCCACAGGCTATCGCCTCTATCATGCGCGGCTTTCTCCGACTTCCTTGCCGACTTTTGCTGAGGACGGGTGATGTGGATGAGCTCGTCGAGCTTAACCTGAGAGGCAAGACATATATTGCGCGATAACGCAGATCTTGCATCGATGGCAAACATGGCAAATGACTTTAGATGATTTTAGATGATGATGATGATGATATAAATTGTGCTAAAAGTGAATGAGTTGAACGCTGCAAGAGCTCGGACAACTAGCCAATGCTGATCTTCCTTATCGTTCATTCACCAAAGTCCATTCGAGAAATGCGTGTGCGAGAGGAAAAGCTTGGCGTCGTTTCCAGCCAAGTCAAGACTGGCCGCGGTTTCATCGTGTGGCGTTAACATTAGAATTAGCCTTAGCCATAGTAATCATGCGATGATGGCGCTTTCGTGTTGCCCTTTGGTCTGCAAACTCAAAGTCGTAGCGTGCTCTCACAAGAGAAGCACGAATCGGGGCGGTTGTGGGGTTGCAAAGGCGTTGGAAGAAGATTTAAGGAGCACTTCAATAGCGGAAGTCGCGATCCTGACAAAAAAAGATTCAAGATTCGCGTGCTCTCTGCCCACTAGCTACTAGGCGAGAGAAGCGTTCATTTGGTCTCACGGTCTCACCCCCCGTGCTTAAACTTAAACGAGAAGAAAAACCTCTTGCCTCTTGAAGATGCCTACTCCTACTACTTCTACTTCTACTAAGCCTCTTCCCTCATCCCCTCCGGAAACGACGGGAACCCGGCTCCAATGCCCTTACCCCTAGTGCGTTTGCGGGTCCAACGAAACGGCCAACGAAACACGCCTGCTGCCCTTCCTTCTACTAAGTCCCCTCGTGCTCTACTTAGGGACTCAGGTTGCGGGGGGGGTCTGGGTTGGGCGGGATGCACC
>CM030935.1:1049494-1087310 GCA_018136815.1 Isochrysis galbana
GCTACCGGCACCGCCCAAGATGACGATCCATACACTATCCTCGACGGCTCAAACGCTCAAACCGACACGAAGATACTCGTCACGATACACCGACCACTTCCACTTAGCGGAACTGGAGGGAGGAGAGAACCCTGCCGCTGAGGATCGGAACTCGGAACAACCCACCGAATCCCGCCGCCCCCCACGACCCGGGCCCCTAAGTGGTGCACGAGGGGAGTCGCCGCAAGGCAAGTTGGTGAGGGATAAGGAAGGAGCGAAGGCGAAGGCGCGTGGTAGCATATGTAGCACTAGTACACGGCCACGCCATAACCTACTTTTATAAGTGGTGGTAAGTGGGGGTCAATGGGGGCCTCGCGCCCCCCACACTCCATCGCGGACACCCCCCGGGGTGGGCCCGTACAACCAACCTCAGCACCTGCCCTCTGACAGGGGCTGGGCAATCAGCATCTTGGCCCAGACCCTTCGTGGGCGCGGGCCGCGATTCGCACTCCCACGCCCATACGTACTGGGCCTGCCCTCGAGCTGACGAGCTGACTCCCCCCCCTTCCCTGGTCGCCAGGCATACAGAGGCCACTGGGAGGCTCCAATGGCCAGCGTGGCAAGCGTGGGAGAGGCGGGGGGGGCAGGGGCTGAGCCCCAGCCTCCACTGCCCCCTGAGCTGCCCTTGCTAGCCCTCTGGGACCCCCCAAACCCCAAAGGCCCTCTGAGAGCAGGTCGTGGCGCGCCGCATGGCGACGCGCCGCAGGGAGAGGGGTGGAGGAGAATGGAGAGAGGGCGAGGGGGGGTTTTGCACCCCCCCCGATGGAGTGCGGTAAGAAACGGGCCCCGTTTGCCTCAGCAAACGGGCGAAGGGGGGCGGCTGGCGGCTGGTGACAGGAGGGGGAGAAGAAGGGAGTGGCTCAAGACGTCCTTGTGGCAGGTATCGGGGGGCGCAGTCATTTATTTCTTCGAGGCCAACTAAGTTTATACTTAGTTCGCCCATGGGGGGGCACGAGCCCCCCTCTCTCTCCACTCCTCCCCTGCCATGGGGGAGGAACCACCCACTCTCCTGGCACGCCTGATGGCTTGCCAGGAGCACACAGCCCTGCTGACCCATTCCTCTCCCCACAGGCCCGCCTGGCTCGCCCGCCCTGGCCCGTCGTGGCCTGCCCATCCCTCTGACCAGCCCCTCCTCTCCCTGGGCCCCCCTGATCAGGACCCCCCAGCCAGCTCCAGTCGACTGGCAGGGGCTCGAGAGCCAGCGAGGGAGAGGCAGGAGGGGCCAGGGCCATGCCCCAGCCTCACCTGCCCCCTGAGCTGCGCTCCCAGGCCCCTGCCGGCCTCCTGGGGACCTGAAGAGGGGCCGCAGGCGCGCGCCATGGGCCCCCGCCGCAGGGAAGAGAGGAGCTAGGAAAAGGGAAGAGGGAGGGGGGGGGGGGGCGGCAGCTCTCCCCTCCGGCAGAAACGTGTCTTCTCGCCCCGTTTGGGAAGAGAAGACGGAAGACGGGGGCGCTAGAGCCAGGAGGGAAGGGCCGCGGCTTGCCGCGGCCACTCGCTTCGGCGAGGAGAGATTAGTGCTCCTGGGCCCCTATTCACGAGTGCCACCCCCCCCCCCCCCTCCTGCGTTGTTTTTACCCGAAAGGGGTTTTCCCCCAGCGTGGACTCGAGGAGAGGACGTGCTGGGGTGCGCGGGGTCGGTGCGTGCACTGGGGGGAGGACAAATATCGAGGGGAGGGGGCAGTGCCCCCACCCCCCGGTATCACTCGGACACCTGGCCCGTCAGGCATGGAGGGATTCCGGGACGGAAAAGTTGTGTCCAATTAGCTAGTCGGGTTGGCTAGGATATAACATTAATTATTTTATTTATTTACTTCTTCGAGGACTGCTCGCGGCGCGAGCTGTAAGGGCCGTTCTGCTTCTCGACGAAAGGTCCCTCCCCCCCCCCCCCCGGTGTTTTTCCCTGGTGAGTCGCCCGACGGCCGACGTAGGTCGGTTCGCTTCACTGGGTTTTCCCTCATTGTAACTTCTGGGGAGTTATAATGGGAGCCGGGGGTTTGCGAGGGGGGAGATTTGAAGGGATGCATATGTGTATGTGTCTGTGCCACTACTTCAAGGCGTGCGGGCAGGTGCGCTAAGCGCTAAGGGGTGTCGTGATAGTACCGGGCTTGTGCGGAGTAGTGGTGCTAACGCTCAGTTGTTTTAGTACACGGCCACGCGCGAGGCGAGAATATCAAAAGTTTTTCTATCTACTATCAAAAATGAAACACATGTCTCCCCCCCCCTTCGCTCTTCCCGGAGGCTTGAGTCCATATTCAAAAACAACAAAAAAACCACAATCCACCATGGACATTTGATGGGTCAAATCAGGCAGTCCCTCTTTTGACGGAACACCACCTGTGGTACCGTAGAGTACAGAAGAAAACGGTGTGAGATGAGGAGAGCGAGAACGAGAACACTACTGACCGAACGTTATGTGCATGATGATGGGTATCCGCGCATTTTTGTCTTGCGCGGAGTGCGCTTGGCGATACATGCAGTACATGCAGGCACCACGCTGCAACGACAACATCGAAAGCAATATGCACGTGAAGAGGCAGAGAAGAGAATGGGTTGGGTACTTTTCAGGACTGAAATTCGCCCAACAGATGGAGAATCTGGAGCAGCAGAAATAAGGCGAGACGACTAGCGGAGAATCTAGAGCAGTAGAAATGTTTGAGGTTGGATGACGCTGCATCGTTGCGGAAAACAACAACCGTTGTTGGCGCAGGTCATAGATCAACGATGTTGGTAGGAAGTCTTGACAGCACGAGGGGGCTTGTCACGAGGCGGAGAGTGGCCCCATACTTTCGCACAACCTACGCATCAGAGAACAGGAGATGCCTCAAATTGGCAACTTTCGGTGTCTGCCAGGACCGCACGGGGAGGTTGATTCAAAGCAACCAGCCATGCGATTTGGCGGTTGCCGTATTTTCTCGGCATCCAGGAAGGGGCAGGTCCGCCATGGAGCGCGGTCTGCTCGGCAAAAAGAAATGCCATCCATGTACAGAGCAAGGTACGCAATGCGAAGGTGGAGGGAGAGTGTGCAAGGAAGGGATCGCCTCGAGCAGTATTATGAATTGACTTAGTGTGTTGACAAACACGAGGATTTCAGGGGAAGGGCACGGTTTCTCCTCATCGGCGATCCCTAACGAATGGTATGGTGATGGGATGGGCCGGGGGGAGAGACAGATACGCTGGCGGTGCGAAGACCCTACGATACCAGATTGTCCTCCTCTGTGGGTTGTTAGACCACTTGGATGGTTGATCCTTTGGTGAGAGAATGTCGACATCGGGCCGCACCGCCGGTGTGTTTGGGTCGTGGGGTTGGGGCCGTAGGTCCGGGTCAGAGAAGGCAGTGTGCGTGGGTGGATGCGTAGCGAATGCAGGCGCATCCCTATCACGGCCGCCGCCTCGTCTCTCCTCGGCGGTTCGCACCTCTGGAGCTGCAGGTTGATGCGTGGTGGCTCTTTTCCTCGTCCCTTATCCCTCTTCCAACTCCTTCAATCCCCCCCCCCCCCCTTAACGCTTGCCACGCGCTCTGCGCTCTCCCTCCCCTCCCTCCCTCCCTCCCTCCATCTCTTGGCCTCGCGTCGCCGCACGTGGACGAGCCCGAGGGGCGCGAGGGCGGGGGGGGGGGGGGGGGGGGGGGTCGGGGGGTCGGGGGAGACTTTTGTTTTTTACACCCGCCGTCTCCTTCCCCTTTTTTTACTTGTCGCAGGAGCAACCCTCTCGGCTAGCGCGGGAGAGAGGAGGCGGTGTGTAAAGTAATCTTTACTTAATTAAAGAAGAGCAAGAGGCGAGAAGAGAGAGAGGCGAAGAGATGCGGGCGTCCATTCCCCGCTCGCTGCTCCTCGCCACTCGACGGCAGGGCTGCGGGCTGGGAGGACTCCGTGGGCCCATCGACCCTCGTCCGCTCGCATCCAAGACAGCCGCGCGCTCTGCACACAACTGCCCATACCGCATACTTGGGCTGCAGCCGGGCGCCTCACACGCTCAGATCAAGCAGCAGTACCTTCGACTTGCGAAACAGCTCCACCCAGACGTCAGCCAAGGGCGCATGCGCGGCAGGGACGACGGACCTGGCGAGAGATCCACTGACGAGTCGAAGAATGAGGGCAATCTTCCCGGAGAACGTGCGGGAAGGCGAACAGACACACCGCGGGGGGCGAGCCATGGCAGCAGCATCGATATGGCCAGGCTCAACGCGGCCTACGAGCAACTCACCGATCCTCGGCGAAGAGAAGCCGCGACAATGTCTGCGGAACACCGCAAAGAGGCAACAGCTGCAGCTGCAGCTCTTGCGACTGCCGGCCGCACTCGGGAGGCATTGGCCGCCTTCTTTAGTTGTGAAGATAACCCAGCGTTCAAGGGCGACAGCGACTCTGCCAAGTTCGCTCAGGACGAGAAGAGACGCAGGATCACGGCCCGAGACATTTTTCTCGCAGCATGTTATCCGGGTAGGAATAGCCTCAACGGCTCGCCCACGTACGCAGAGCTCTCCAAGATGTGGCATTGGCTGAGAGAGGGTGACCTAGTTGATGCTGAGGTTTGCAATGGGTGGTTTCGCGCGTGCATAGTCGCCGGGCAAACACATGCAGCCATGGACGCCTATCGGCATGCGGAGTCGAACGGCCTTGAGCAAGGCAGCCAGATGCGATCTTATATTCGTCAGATTCGCAGTTACAAAGCCTCACGCGCAGCGAATCAAGCCTAATCCACCAACGTGCTTTTTCATTGAATATGGGCATGGATGTGTAAAAATTCTTGAAGGCGTCCGCTAAGCTACTATAGACATCCCCTCCCCTTGCTAACCACTGACATTGCCCTTGCCACTACCTCTTCTCTCTTTCACGCACTGATCTTATGATTGGTCGCCATGGAGGGCGGGCCTCGCGCCGCCCCCACTCTCTCGACCCCCTCATGGGTCATGGGTGGCGAGAACCACCCACACCCACCCGCCAGCGCCGCCACTTGGTAGGCATAATAATAATAATTAATATTATATCCTAGCCAACCCCACTAGCTAATTGGACACAACTTTTCCGTCCCGGAATCCCGCCATGCCTGACGAGCCAGGTGTCCGAGTGCTACCGGGGGGAGGGGGCACTGCCCCCTCCCTTCGATATTTGTCCTCCCCCCAGTGCACGCACCGACCCTCCGCACCCCAGCACGCCCTCTCCTCGAGGCCACGCTGGGGGGAAAACCCTTTCGGGTACAAACGACGCGGGGGGGGGGGGGGGGGGCACTCGTGAAACTAGGGGCCCAGAGCGCTATATCACTCTCGCCGAAGCGAGAGTGGCCGCGGCGAGCGGCGAGCGAGCCGCGGCCCTTCCCTCCTGGCTCTGGCACCCCCTGTCTTCTTTTATCTAAACAGGGCCGGAAGACACGTTAGCGCCAGAGGAGAGAGCTGCCGCTCCCCCCTTCCCTCCCTCTTTCTCCTCTCTTCCTGTCTTCCCTGCGGCTCTGGCCCATGGCGCGCGCCTGCGACCCCTTTTCCCCTCCTCAGGTCCCCAGGTGGCCTCTAGCTAGGGGCTTGGGAGCACAGCTTAGGCTTAGGCTTAGGGGGCAGGTGAACAAACTATCGTTAAAAAGATAGGGTCATGGAGCGCGCGCCGCTCCCCTCCTCTCCTGCCGCCCCGCCCGCCGCGACGGACGATCGGGCCATGCTCGACGCATCGCACCCGAAGCGCCCAAGAGAGGACGCCACCCCGACCAAGGTGCGCACGAGACGCGCCCCGTCCCAGTGCAACTGGATCAACACCAAAGCGCCGCCAGCGCGCTCGGTGCCGGCCCAAAGTTGGGCACTCGCGCGTATCACGGCACCGGGACGGTGTGGAACACGCGATGACTACAGGCTCATAGGCAGAGGGCCGTTCGCCGTTCGATCGAGCCGGCAGCTGACGCGGTCGTGGAAGGATCGTTGATTGTTGCTTGCGGGAAGATGTCTGAAAGGTCATACTAGTAGTAAGAATCGGGTCTGACAGTGTCTGCCATCGAGCGCTACGAGCGACGAAGTAGACTGAAGGTCGGAGGATTGCGACCCCTCCCCATCCGCGCGCCGAGACGGCGGTCCTCCCCCCCCTCCGCAGATTTCCTTCCCCCTCCGCCGCTCCCCCCCCCTCCGCGCGCCGAGACGGCGGTTCTCTTCCGCGTCCGCGCGTTGAGACGCCGCGTTCTCTTCCCTCTGTGGAAATCAAAGCCGTAGCTTGGATTGTAACGAGATGAACGAGATGTAACGAGATGGCCTGATGGCCCGACGACGAGATGAACGAGATGGCCTTGATGGCCCGACGAGATGAACGAGATGGCCCTGGGGCCCGACGAGATGAACGAGATTTTCGGGTAACGGAACTGGACGAGGAGTTTCCCCACTAAGCTTGGTCGTAATGCGGTGAAACCGTCTTGGAGACAAGCGGGAAACCGGGGCGGAAGGAACTGGCAAGGAAGCCGGCAGGAAGGCAGAGGAAATGTCTTGGCAAGGCGACGGAGGCAGGATTTTAACAGTAGGCGGAGGCAGGATTTTTTTTTAACGGTAGGAAGGCAGGATATTTTAACGGTAGGGTGGCAGGAATTTTAACAGTAGGGTGGCAGGATTTTTTAACGGTAGACGGAGTGCGGAATTTTAACGGTAGAAGAAGGGCGTGGAATTTAACTGTAGAAGAAGAGCGGAGAGGAGAAGGAGCGGGGCTCGAACTGCAGAGCGCTCCGTCCGGACTCGAACTCGCGACCCAGAGCAAAAGGTTGGTGGAGGCGGTAGGTTGAACCACTATGCCACGCGAGAGTTTACGTAGCCATAGGGCCGATGGGAAGGGCTGAGAACCGCCCTATATACTCTGGGTTTTTTTTCTCTTCTTTTTCACTTTTCTTCTTCTTTCTTCCTCTGTTCTTTTTTACTGTTTTACTGTTTCTCTTTTTACTGTTATTTCTTTTTGCCTCTGAGACATCGCGAATGCGACACCCTCACCCCCCCGCGCGAAAGTCCCCCAGCGCGTCCCTCAGCGTTCCCCAGCGTCCCTCAGCGTCTCCCAGCGTCCCTCAGCGCCCCCCCCGCGTCCTTCAGCGGTGTCCTTCATCGGTGTCCCGCAGCGCGTTCTTCAGCGTCCTTCAGCGTCCTTCTGCGTCCTTCTGCGTCTTTCAGCGCCGTCCCACAGCGCGTCCTTCAGCGTCCTTCGGCGCTGCCCCGCGAGACTCGAGGTGGACTCGCGAGGGCACTGGATTTTACTCTGTAGTCCGAGCCGGAGTCCGAATTGTGTTTTGACCCTCGAGCCCTCGTTCTCTCGCTCTCTCTCTCTCTCTCCTCTTTTTCTGGTGGGCACTCCTGAATCTGCTCACCAGAGGGGGTTCGTTTAACGTATGTTCCCGGCCTGTTACTGTTAATGGTTGAGTGCAGAGTGTTGATTTGTGTGTTTTTATCCACTGTATCGCCTGTTGGCTGTTGGTGACCTGCAACCCCCTGAGTACCCCAAGCCCCGAGTCTTCCGAGTCATCCTTTCGAGTCTACGAGTCCCTACGAGTCCCAAGTAAGCGGTATCTGCTCGCCGCGCCCTTTCTTACATCCTCCGTCCCTCCGATTCGCGTTCCGTGCCACTTTCCCGTCCATTCCACATATGCCCGTCATTTGCCCTCCCCGTTCTCCCGATGAGCCCGTTCGCCCGTTCCGGGCTCCCCGGACGAACCGTGCGCCGCGCTAGCCGCCGGTGCGCCCTCGCGACTCGTTTCCAAAGAGGAAACGAGCTTCGCTCCGACATCTTCAGAGGCTTAAAATTGGCCATTTTTCAAAAATTTTGCCGGAGGACCCCCCCTTTTTTTGCTAATCTCTCATACCAGAACCTATAGAAAGCTTATTTAGGCCTCCATTTGCCCATTACCGATTTCGCCCTCCGCACCCCCCTAGTGAGTGACCGGGCTAGTATAAGTGCCCAGGGGCCGGCTTAGGCTTCCTCTGGGGCTTAGGGATGGCTCTGGGAGCCATGGGAAGGGGGGGGGGCACTCTGCGAAGCGGGCCGCTCTGCGAAGCGCAAGCCTCTAGAGCTCTACTCCAGCTAGAGTAGAGCTCTAGAGGCATGAGCTTCTTGGATCGGCCCCATTTCTATTAGGCACCATAAAATCTTACCCTTTGGTTTCTAGAAGGTGCTCAAACTGCACGAAAGCCTCCTCATGTAGAGAGCTTGGCCGACATGTGCTTATTTTTTCAGTTGAAGCTCGTTGTGACTCGCAATGTATTTTTTTGCATATGTGTGCGCGACATTGCGAGCCTCGTGCATCAGCCCCGACATCGAGAACGGGCTCTGAGTCACTCAACGCGCTTTGACACCCAACATCCACACGAGCTGCAAGCCTCCGAAGCTGCACACATCCTCTCTTCTTGCTTCTTGCACACTCCCTTCTTGAGATTGCCACAAGTATCACAACAAAGGAACAAAGGAACACATTCCCAGGGCACGGAACATGTTGACAAGAGCACACTAGATGGCATGCCTCAAGTGATGCGCGGCGAGCTCGCTCTCGCTCTCGAAGATCGTCGGCCTTGTCGCGCGCCTGCACAGTGTTGTTAGTGCCCTTTGTTTAGGCATCTCTGGGCGCGAGGGAGGCTTGGGCTTGGCCGTGGGAGCCATGGGGAACGTTGCGGGCCGCTTCACGAGGCGGGCCGTTCTACGAAGCTCATGCCTCTAGAGCTAGAGCTCTCTCTACTCTATCTACTCTAGAGTAGAGCTATCGCAGGAGTAGAGTAGTGTGAAGATGCAATACAAATCATCGAGTACGAGTGCACGGACGAGCTCTCTTGCAGCTTCGCTCCCTCTTGTTCCTCTGTTTTACTCGTTCTCCTACCTCTTCTGATCTCTCCCTCTCTCCTCTGACCTCTCTCCCCCCCCCCTTTCTCTATCCGTTCTCCGTCCTCCCCCCCGCCCCCCGCGCCCCCCCCCTCTCCTCTCTCTTCTACCGGCCGGCGGGTGGCGGCGCGGCAGGGCAGCGCGGGAGAGCCACAGCCGCGCCGGGCACCGCGAGAGGGGAGACAGGCGAGAGCTCGCGATGGCGACCGTCTCTGCGGGCTTCCCGGAGGTGCGGGCGCAGCTACTACAGTCGCTCAAGGGCTCAGGCACCTTTGACCACCTCAAGGTACGCTGCACCCAGTTGGCCGGCTCTCGGTCCAACTCTTCTCCCTCCTCCTCCTCCTCCTCCTCCTCCTCCTCCAGCTTGCCCCCTCCCCGCCTCCCTTTCCACCTCTCATCTCTTCCCTCCTCACATGGCGCAGACGCAGGTGCGGGGGTACTTGCTGGAAGAAATCAAAGGGATCGCTCCCCGCAGGACCCCACACGCCGACAGAGAGCTTACGCTCCAACAGCGAGCGGCGAACTCTCTGATCCTCCGCCATCTGCGCGCCTCGGGATACTCGTGAGTGTTCATGCCCAGACTGGCGTGGGGACTAGAGTGCACGATGCTATGGTTGGGCACACTTAGGATTCGTCGGGGACGTCGGCGCATCTTTTGGGCCCAACGTGGAAACCTCCACTGGTCCACGTGCTCTTAGCGCTTGTCCATGCCATGATACATCATGCAGGTATTCAGTATCCATATTTTCGACAGAGTCTGGGTTGGGTGATACGGCTCTCGGCGCGCATGAAATCTGCGATGTTCTCCACCTCCCACGAACGGCGCTCGATGCACCGGCAGTACTTGCTCCTTCTACGAGCCCTAAGTCACGTGAAGATGCATCCAAAACTTCAGAGCTCATGCGAGCGCTTGCAGCCGGTAGCAGAAGATTGGCACTTGGGCAACGCGACTGTGGCACTCAGACGAATGTGAGCTCACGCGTCTGCTTGGCTGTAGCTCTCCATTACCCCCCGAATAGATACCACTGTGGGTCAGCGTGTTTCACTTGCTCAGACTGGGCCTCTCGCCGGCAAGCGGATCAGCCAATTTATGCCATCACGTTCATGCATATCCACATGTGTGATTTAGCAGGAGCTATACGAGGGGTCTATTGAAACTCGTCTGCATGCGATCGACAAGAATCTGCAAAACGCATTGGCGGCCACGGAAGATCCATCGAGTGGCTCGAGCCTCGAGGAGAGGATGCTGCGATATCAGTGAGCTCGGCCACTCGTTGCCTCTCAAGAGTCCAGTCCATGCCAGAGGGTGGTGCATGTTGATTTCTGCCTTGTGTGGCCTAAGCCCGTTCACTTCTTCTGCTCGCAAGATTTACCCGTCCTGTTCCACGCGATTCCACAGGCGAGAAGTCGATGCGCGAGCGGCTGCCCAGTTGGAGGCCGAGATCGCACGGCTTCGTACTGATGAATTCGTACGCATCCATGCAGAGGAGGCCGCGAAGGCGCGCGCTGAGGTTGCGCGCGTTGTGCGTGAACAGCAAGAGTGGCATGCCACCCAATTTGGCAAGATCAAGGCTCAGGAAATCGCTCTAGCTGAGGCAGCTCGGCGTCGGGAGGTCGCCTTCGAATCGTCGTGCTTTGATCACAGACAAAGGATGCTCGCTGAGAGTGCGTGCGCTCGCCCTGTTCCCTCTTGCGCATGAGGCTCATGTTTCCCATTTTAAGGGTAGTGCCAGATCCTGGATGCCCATAAAACTCGAGCCGAACATGCGTGATATTCTGGCCTCGCAGGCGAGGCGCTACGGACCCGCGAAAAGGCGCTGCACGAGGCTAGTGAAGCTCAGCGCCGAGAGGTAGCTGCTGAAAACGAGCGCTTGCGCCGCGAACGTTTGTTGATCGATGAGCGGATCGCCAACTCGCTCCGAGCTCACGAACTAGCAGCTCAACAAGCGAATGATGACCGCATGCGAGAGCGACGCGATGCTGAGCAGGCATATCAGCATCGCCTGCTCCAGCTTCAGCGCGAGGAAGCAGCTGTGCGCGAGGCACGCGCTATGGCGCAGCAAGAGCGCCAGCGTGTCGCCGACGAGTTGGCCCGCAACGAGCTTACCCGGCAGCAGCGTGATGAGGCGACCTCCGCTTTGCGCTCGACACAAGAGGAGCTGGCCAACCTCAAGGTGGAGATGAGTCTTATTCAAACAAAGGGCAAGGTGCGACGGAAAATGCCTGGACCAGTTTTGAGGATCCCGAAAGGATGTTTGCTCTCGTCTTGCCTTTCTAACACCTTGGCCTGCAAGTGACATACCTGTTGCCCACTTGTACCTCGGCAGACTTTGGCCGCGGAGCATTCCGATGCTCTGCGCCGGATGGCGGTGGCCGAGGAGGCAGCAAAGTCTGCCAACGCTCGAGTGAACTCGCTGACCGCCCAACTAGCGGAAATCGAGTCCGTCGCTGCAATGCGCGACGCTGAGATCAAGTTGCAGCTCGAACGCTCTGCGCTCCGTCTTGACGAGCAAAGCGCAGCTGTGCGACACGCCAAGGAGGAGAGCTCCGCATCTATACGCCGTGCGCACGAGACAACGAGGCGCTTGACGGCAGAGATGCAACGAACAAGCGCCGAGGCACAAGAGAGGTACGCTTCCCAATTGGAAGAGACTCTTAGCGCGTTGCGCCGAGTTGAATCCGTCTCTTCAGAGCTCGAAAAGTCTATCACCATCGAGCAAATGCGCTCGTCCCATCTTGTCACGGAAATCGAAGCACTCCGACGGGAATTCACAAAGCGGACAGGCGCGCCACCGACGACACCTCGGGCTCCTCCTATCAGCACTTACCAGACTCCGTCTATCCCAGCGCCTTTCCACCCAACATGGACATTCGCGCCTTCCAGTAGTGCTGCTGTAGCGCCTCCGGCATCAGCTGCGCCGGATCCGGTCCATCGGCAAGTCGCAGCGCCACAAGCTGTGGGCACGGTGCGCGATAGCGACATGGCTAGATCCGCCGCCTCAAATACCGCCGATGCGGCACTCGGAAGGAGTGAAGGTGGGTTTAGGCAACAACAGGTGGTGCTGAGCCAGCCGCGCATACGGAACGCGGCCGAGCCGCAAGACCATGGACTTGACGATCAGTGGGCGTCACTGGCCACGGATCCTTTCTCAGAAGCATTCGAGTCATCGGCTGCCAAGCTTCGCGACCTTGACCGCAAGAACTTAGCGCTTCAGCGTCAATGCCGAACGTTTCTTGCAGGCAATTCGTCCGCCCTTCTAGGCATCCAATCAAGCAGTGGCCTGCTCAAGGGCACCACCTCTGGCGCGGGAGCCATCGGACCTCCTCGCCCTTTGCCGTCGGTGATGCCGCTCCCATGGGCTGCCACAAGGCAAGAAATCGCGCGCAGCTGCAGCGAGGTCGGGACGAGCCAGCAGCCGTCTATTCTCGACGATGCCAATCGAGCTGCGGCGCCGCAGCAATCGTTGGATGACGGCTTCACTAGCCAAGCTCAGCGCCGGCCGCTTTCTACTATCTCAGCTGATGACGGCGGCGCATCGCCCTTGAAGAGGCGGCCGCACACGGCGGGCCCGGACCGCGAGAGACAGCTCGATGAGGCCATCGCTCAGGGTGTGGCCAAGGCACGCGCAGAAGCCGCCGCCGAAGCAGCTGCTGAGGCGGAGGTTGCGCGTGCAGAGGCCGCGACGCAGATGCTCCGTGCCGAAGAGCTTCGGATCGAGCTCTTGAAGGCGCAGGCAGAGGCTGCAGCACGCGAGAAGCTCGAGCGTGAAAGGAGGGAGGCCGATGCCGTACGTGCCAAAATCGAGCGCGAGAGAATAGAAGCCGAGATGCGCGCCAGACTGGAGCTAGAGGAGACTGAGACCGAAGCTCGCATGAGGCTCGCACGGGAAAAAGTTGAGGAAGAGGCGCGGAAGGCCTCGGATGAGGCTATTCCAGAAGAGGCGGAAAGGATGCTCGCGGTCGAGGCTCATGCTGAAGCCCAAGAACAAGCAGAGGAGCGGCTGGCCGCTACGAGGGAAAGGGAGGTGCGAATGCGGCAGCAAATAGAGGAAGATGCACGTCGCGAAGCGGCAACACGAGTAGACATTGAACGTACCGCAACTGACGCTCAGCTTGAGGCGGAGGCGCAAAAATCTGCCGAGGAGAGGGCGGCGGCCGAAGCGTCCGCAGCCCGGAAAGCCGTCGAGGAAGAGGCGGCGGCGGCTAACAAAGCGGCGGCGGAGGCCGCTTCACGCAAGGCCGCAGAGGAGGAGGCCGCCGCGCGCAAGGCCGCTGAGGAGGAGGCCGCCGCGCGCAAGGCCGCTGAGGAGGAGGCTGCCGCGCGCAAGGCTGCTGAAGAGGAGGCCGCCGCGCGCAAGGCCGCTGAGGAGAAGGTAGCAGCTGAAAAGGCCGCGGCGGAAGAAGCCAGGCTCACACAAGAAAAAGCCGAGCAAACTCGGCGCGAGGAAGCAGCCAGGTTGGCACAAGCGCGGGAACAAGAGGAACAGGCTCGGAGAGAGGCGGAGGAGCGCAAGCGGGCTGAGGAGGCCGCCAAGACGGAAGCTCGCCGAGAAGCCGAACTGGAGGAAAAGCGAGTGCAATATGAAAAGGAGGTGCGCCACTTTAGTGCAAGGGAAGGGTGAATGCGACTGATCTTGGGGTGTGCGCGCGCGTTCGTGTCGTCTCCAATGGGCACGGTCGACGTGGAGTGACGGAATGCCTGCGTCTCGAGCCAATGGTTCCCCGTCACACTCACGCTTTTTTCGCCGTGACTTCCGCAGGCTGAAGAGGAGCGCCTTGCGGCTGAAAGGGAACAACAAGCACAAATGGCCAAACTCATTGAGATGCAACGCGCTGCCCAGGCCCAACGGGATATAGCAGAAAGCCAGGCGGCCCGCGAGGCTGCGGCCGCTGAGCGCGAAGCGCGGGAGGCGCGTTTGCGTGCACAACAAGAAAAGTCGCGACGCGAGCGTGAGGAACGTGAGGCACGCGAAGCCGAGGCTGCTCGCCAGCGTGAAGAAGCCGAAAGAGCAGCTTCCGCCGAGAGAGCAGCCAGGGAGGAAGAAACTCTACGCCTTGCACAGACATCGCGCTTTGCGCAATCAGTGGTCTCTACGGCCACATCGTCTGCTCTCGAAGGTGCATCAGACTCGGACTCAATGTCAATCGCAGCCGTCACAGATGAGTCGGACTCGAACTCCGCGAGCGGTTGGTAATGGCGAGCGACAGGTGGAGGCTCCAATTGAGGCTGCACGTCTTGCATGCTGCAAGGGGAGGAGCGCAGTCCGGAGTTGAGGACGGCCCCGAATTCGCGCAATCGCATATACGCCTATGCCTATTCATGAGCCAGTCTGTCGTCGAAGATGCCATCTAAGTTCTCATAGGATAATAAAATTCTTGAAAAAGTCCGCTAGGCTACTGTAGATACTCCTTCCTCCGGGACCCCGCTGTTGTCGCCCTCGCCGCTCTACCACTCCCTCCTTCCCGCTCCCCCCCTCCCCTCCCTCATTCCTTGTTCTTCGGTTTCGGGGGGCGTCGACGCACGTGCACTACCTTGGGTCTAGTGTTGGATTCACGACCCTCGCTAGGGGACTTGCGCTGTCGAGCTCACACTCCACCGCACGCACGAGCACAGCGTCAATGGGTAGGAAACCGAAAATCAAGAGCGCACATGAACTCAGCGCCCCTGCATTCAAACCTAACGCCAGGGGCGAACTCGAAATGAGCGACAACCTTGCTATGGTGGCGCGTGCGCTAGATATAGAAGCCAGACTGGCTTGACCATCAAAAATACGAGGTGACAACATACAACATCCGTGAACTGCCGGCAAACCATTCGCCGGCGACACCCCACCCTAGCACGCCCGACTCGAATGAGCCGAAGGCAAACGAGTTCCGACAACAAAGATCTACACGACAACAGACGCACTGAGAACCGGTCGCCCGGTGGCACTGGAGGGAGGAAGTGATTAGACCGCCAGGGACCGGGACACACCGCCTAAGTCGCGTTCCGTCGAAAGAGGGCCAGGTGGTAGTTTTGTTTTTGCTAAGAATGTTATGTTTTCGCAGATACCGTTAATATGGATTTGGAGACGGCGCGAGGACGCGGCGCATGCGCATAGCAACTTTTTCCCCACGGTACCCCACGTATACTTTTCAGAACACGCCTTTCAGACCGTCACGGAACACCTGACACCTGCGGCTAAGCAGCCTTTAAGTCTTCATCTTCTTCCTCTTTTTCTCCTTCTCCTCGTCCTCGATCCTGTGGTCAATGTCGTTCTGCTGGCAGGCGACCATGTCCCTTGGCTGATCCTGGGTGACGAGGTCCGTGATGCGTGAGAGGACGGCCTTCTGGTCCTGCATCCAGAGTTTGCCAGCTGCCCGGCGCACTTGCACCATGGGACTCGTTTCAATTCATCGTACGCGACCGCCGTGATGTATTCCATGCAGAGGTACGCGACGGCCGCCTCGTCTCCAATGTATTTGGTCTTTGGGATCTTGTCGTACTCGTCAGAGTAGTCTCCGACGAGCATGAGCTTTGCCTTGCACCAACGGCCCATGTATGGCTCGATGAGTAATAAAAAAATTCCAACTGGGAAGATGCGCACCCGCCCTCAATGAAATCGTGCGTCGGAGCCATCGAGACTATATCGCAGTGGGTAAATGCCAACCTGAGGCCCCTTAGGATCCGCTGGGTTGCGGAACGGGCCTAGATGACACAGATGATCGTGAAAGGCCTCCAGGTATGCGCGGCGCATTGAGCGTGGCACATAAAGACACAGTTTCTCCTCGCCTTCCTTCGTAGGAACTCGTCTGTAGAGGAGGCCTGACTGTAGCAGACACCGCTTCGACTCCCGGGCTAACCAGCACCAGCACAGGCGGCGGTGGTCTAGGCCGGAAGCAGGCAACGCGCCGGTGACGGCCAAGGCAAGAACGCGACAATCGTCGTCGTCGTCTTGCGCTTTCCTCAGCACCGCGATAGTTGGAGTGCCGGTCTCCAAGTAGGAGAGGTTAATTGAGTCCCTGGTGATGGCGGCCAGCCTTTCGGAACGCTCCTGGGATTGGAGGCTATGGGCGGTGGTGGTACGCTGACTCGGAGGAACAGCGGCCACCGTGGTCGCAGCAGCTATCGCCTGCTTCCCCCCTTGCTGAGAATCGGACACCACTGGGGTCTGGGGTCCCCTCGATTGCCGCGACTAGCCGCGAGACGCCATCAGCGTCTTTGTGATTAGCCCCGGGTTTGTGCTCGACGGTGAAGCGGTATTCGGAAAGTTTGAGGTTCCAACGCATCAAGCGGGAAGCTCGACCTCCCCGCACCGTGTCGCGCATGGTATGGAGCCATCGCAACGCTTGGTGGTCGATAACGAGCCGAAAGTGACGGCCCCATAAGTAGGGGCGCCAATTGCGAATACTCTCGAGCGCCGCCAGAAGCTCCACCTCGGTGGTGGTCCAATGGCGTTCGGCTGACGTTAGCCGCCGTCCGTAATAGGCCACTACATGCTCGTGGCCGTGGTCGTCGGTCTGCGAGAGTATACCCCCGATACCCAGGGTGCTCGCCGCGTCAGTCTTCACGATGAATTCCTTGTCGGCCCGCGGTGCGGCAGCACTGGAGCCGAGGTGATGAGCTCGATGAGGCGGGCGATGGCCGCCTGGCACTCAGGCGATTGCGACTGTTGGGCGACATCAACCGGGAAGCACGGCCGGGGGCGAGGCC
This sequence comes from Isochrysis galbana, assembly GCA_018136815.1. NCBI lineage: Eukaryota > Haptophyta > Isochrysidales > Isochrysidaceae > Isochrysis > Isochrysis galbana. Next base: position 1,066,037 of record CM030935.1, read on the forward strand.
ACAGACGTTGGCGCACACTCAACCATCGCAGAGTACTGCAGCACAAGGACAGAGACGAGGAGCGGACGGGAGGGGCACGGGGGGTGCTCGGGCGACGGCTCGGAGCGTATACAGGACACCAAGAGAAAATGTCACGCGTGTGGGGGGGGGGGGGGGGGGACGCGCGGGCGAAAATAATAAAATAATAGATAATAGACGGAAAGGGGGCCGGAAACTCAAGACTCAAGGATCAAGGAAGCACTCGAGGGAGAGACGGGAGGGAAGAGGGGGGAGAGAGGGCTTTCGCGGGGGGGCCGGGGAGGAGAGAGGAGAGGGGGAACGGGCTAATTGGGACGGTGCAAGGAGGAGAGAATCGGGGCGCGATGACGGAGCGAGGGAGTCGCGCGGGAGCAAACCTAAACCTAACCGGGGCATACGAAAGGGAAGTGTACAAGGCCCCCTTCACCCGCAACACAGTTGTTCTAAAGTATAAACTTAGTTGAATTTAAATTATTTATATTTATGAGCTGCTGGCTCATTATTGCACGTGGTGGGGTAGTGGTGGATTGCTTACGCCTACATCTTCAACTCTTGGTCCAACTTCCTCGTCACGACATGAAGTATTCTATGCAGCACACTAGATGAAGAACAACGTGCCATGAACGACCTGGCAGGTAATGGCAGGTAACAATTTGGCAGAAAAGGGTGCCTACTTCGACGTGTAAGATCCGTCGCGCTGGACTATGCTAGCCGTTTGCGGCCGGATGCAGCCACGGCGCGACACCGGCCTAGGTCCCATCCACGACGCTGTAAATGGCAGTATCGACTCATCGACTTCTGGGACCGCCCTACGCCGTCCAGCTGGCTCTAGCTGTAATTGTCGGGAGAAAAGCGCACAGTTTGGTAGATCCGCAAGAGCTGATTCGAGCTGACTTTTACTAAGCGTCGCATACGGAGGAGTTACAGGCGAGTGATAGGCCACGCGTGCTCCAAGTGATTGGGTATGCCGCTTTGCGGCTGCGTCCATCGTAACTTTCAACGCCTGCGACGTGCGTGATTCGACAGTGCGTGTCTCCGGAGGTAAAAAACCCGGCAAAGAGTGCCGGTAAGGATCGAAAACACCTTGCACCAATGGTGAGTGGGTATAACCGGAAGCAATTGTTTCAGCTGCACTCAACGACGAAGGCGATGAGTATCCGGCTGCGTGAGGCCGTCCAGCAGGACTCCTACGATTGTGATGGTAAGTGCCTGCTGGGGATGTGAACGAAATGTTCGAAATTTCCTGCGACACTGATAGGAAATCATCGGTCCATGTCGCGTATGGTGCAGGTGGTGGGACAGATCGGAGCTCAGTCAACGAGGCTGTAAGTTGCGAAATATCAGATGACTGAACACTCGGTCTCGGCGTCACAGGTGCCGATGGCGTTACAGAGATGGAGTTCTCCGCGATCACCACAGGGCTTTCCTTATCCGGTGTCGTGCCTTTGCTGCTGTTCCTCGTCAACAGCCGTTCACTCAGCACCTCGATAACAAAGTCATCCGTTGAGACGCCGCCAAGACGCGTATTCCAGTGCTGCATCAGCACACTATACATATCAAATCTTGAGACGGATACGCCTAAACTTTCCAATGCTTGCTCAAGCTCCATCAGTCGGAAGCTCTCTCCTGCGCCCAGGGCAAGTCGTAGCTTGGTCGCTGCTCGGTCTGCTCCTTCCCCTGCCTTGTGCAACGCTGTGACGAGTAGCTGGCGCACTCGCTGCGCGGTGAAGTACCGGTCACCATGCTCGCGTGCGAGATCTGCCGCCGAGACGGACAGCATGCTTGGCTGTGGCGTAGAGGCGCCGAGCCTAAGCAGGGCTCGTGGGAGGGAAAGGGGCAGGAGTGGGGGCAGCGAGCGAGCCTCTCGCCTCGCAGGCAGGACCGGTAGTGGAAAGAGAGTCCCCGAGAAAACGCGCGGCAAAACGAAAGTAGTTTTTTTTAGAGTAGGCGATCTCGAGGGTTCTGTGGGTAGGAGTACCTTTTAGGATGAACGGCTCCGTCTGCCGCTCGCCGCCCTAGCTTCACGTTACAACTAGATGGTAAAAAAAATACGCCGCCGTGAGTTGGGTGAGTACGTAGTTGACGGGTGTTCATTGTCGCGCGCCGTGAGTTGGGTGTGTTCACGGCGCAGCCGCAGGGTGCATTTCGTGGTTTCGCTTGGTTGAGCGCCGCGTTTACTTACGGTGCCCCATCGGGGGGATGTTGTGGTTAGGGGGAGAGCCGCCCTTAGTTAGGTTTCTCCCAAGGGAGCCTCTCTCCTTTGCTCTTCCTCTTCCTCCCTTCGTGTGTTTTGTTTCCCCCCCTTTGCCCTTTGCTCTTCGGGCGTGCACTCCCTCCGTCCGGTCCCGGTCGGGATCCTCCGATCTCGACCTCCTTCGCCCCGTGTGTTAGGATAGGGGTGATCGCTCTCGACCCCCCTCCCTTGTTTTCTCATGTGCGCGCCCCCTTTCTTTCCTTGCGCGCGCCCCCCGTGTGTTTCCCGCGTTTTCTCTTGTGCCCCAGAGTTTCCGAGAGTCGCGCCCATGGCCGCACTCCCAGGGGCTCTGGGCGAGCTCTCTCGACCACCGCCGTCGCCCCATGCTCGTGTGAGCGGCGTTCCCGCCGGTGCCATGCCTCCCTCCAGCCCCCAACCCCAGTGCTCCCTGTGCTCAGCTCTCCGTGAGCACGGTCGCCCCTGGAGCCTGGAGGGCGCCCCGTCACGTACCTCAACAATTCTCTGAATCTCAAGCCACAACCACAACCACAACCACTCCACTCCCCCAGCCACAGTATGTGTGTGGGGCATCAGCACGCGTCAAGCGTCAAGGTGTACAAGCAAGTGCGCTGAGGGGTGTCGTGATCGTGATAGTACCGGGCTAGTCTGAGTCGAAGTATATATAGGTACTAGCACACTCAACTAAGTTTATACTTGGTTCGCCCATGGGGGGGCACGAGCCCCCGCTCTCTCCACTCCTCCCCTGCCGTTGGGGAGGAACCACCCATCCACCCATCCTCCTGGCATCCCCGACTTAAATCGAGACGTCTCCCGATGTCGAGCCAAGAGAGTTCATTTAACCATACGAAACGAGAGACCTAGAAGAGGAGGATTAACCCATGGATCCAAAGCGAGCACAAAATCGGCAGCTTAGCGCGGCGGCCCCCGATTTCGTACGTCACGTCCTACCACGTTCTCCCTTTTACATGAGTTTTGCTCGGGTAGTTGCGCTGGGTCAGGCGCTGACGCGACGCTAATCATCCACTTCCGGTCGACTTAGCGCTACGAACGTGAACGGGAACGAGTACGACTCGAAGGCAGATCAGGAGGAATACGATTTGACTCTTGAATTCGACGTGGAATAACTTGATTGGATTGGGAACTTGAACTTGGACTTGAAGAGGAGTTTGAATTGGAGAGAGCTTGAGGTTGAACCGGACGGCTGTCGAAAGTGGCGTCATACGACTCAACTAGATCAGCACAACGCCGAAGCAACTCAATTCGAGACTCCCAAGTAGCTTCAGAACGAGGATAGCCGCGCCATTTGACGAGATACTTGAATGAAACTCCATCGCCCTTGCGATCGAGTAACTCTTCGACCAAGTACTCATCTTCAGCGAGCGGAGACGAATCGGTGACGGTGAAGTACGGACGAAGATTGGAAATGTGAACTTCATCCTTGACTTGACGATTTTCGAGATCGCGTAGACGGTAGCGAGTGGCCGAGACGGCTTCTTCTACTCGGTAAGGACCGGAGTAGAGATATTGAAGTTTGTTGGCGTGGCCAGGGATTCGACGACAAACTCTGTCTCCTGGTTTGAACGTGACACCGAGTTTGGACTTTCGAGAGGCGGAGCGCATCGATTCACGTTGGGCTTCTTGAGTACTTTCGAGGGCAGACCGCCACGACTCGAGAAGCTTCTTATTGAGCTCGGTGGCGTAAGTGACGGCATCGGACGGAGGCCGAGATGGAAGCAACTCGAGAACAGGAGCAGGGTCAGCAAGTTGAGCTGGAAGACGAAGCTCCCGACCAAATAAGATAGCCGCGGGGGACTTGGGTACGACGCGACCGGCGGTCGCTCGCATAGACATGAGGAGAAACGGAAGGTGGTCGACCCAATGGGCGCCGCCTTCATTGGAACCGCTGTATCTCGCCGGTGCCCAGCCGCATCTTGATCTGCGCACCGACAAAACACTCAAGGATGCCCTCGCCGACCACGTCGTGCACAATAATATCGCCGGCATGTGCCAGTTGCTTGCCACGCCGCCGGGCTTGCATGCTGCCATCCTCTCCGCCCTCGTAGTCCCAGGACAGCTCCGTCGGCATACCAAAGGCTGGGAGGCGGGGGGAGGAGGAAGGGGGCGAGGGGGAGGGGGGAGCGGGAGGCACGGTGCCCCGGGAAAAAGTCTGGCGGGAGCGGGAGACAGAGAAAAAGAGAGAGCCTTTTGGCTTGTAAAATACAGAAAAAGACGAAATAGTAAAGATATAATCGAAGCGGGGGACAACCCACGACGACAGCAGCTGTCGCGCCCCCCGCCCCCTTGCTTAATTCTGAGGGGCTTGGTCTCATATGCTCAAATCCTTGGGAATCCCATGGATTTATATATAACTTCTGGGCCTCGTGAGCATCGGCGAACTAAGCCTAGCTTAGTGCGCAGCAGCCCCGTCGTGGGCTGCAAGTTGAGGGGTTCGAATCCGGGGCGCACCTTGTGTGCGTCCTGGGCCTCAGCTTTTTTATTTGCGTGCGGGTAAGGCGTGCGGGAAAAGCGCTGTAGATACGTAGTATTACTAGTAGTAAACTTAAACATGGCTGTCTAACACTTGTCTGTTAGACAGGAAAACACCTCCATTTGGCCCCCTTGTCAAACACCACCCCCAAAGTGGTGTTTGACCCCCAAAATCCTGATCTAATATTAGATCACAGTCCCTGGTCCCTACTCAGATGTTTTATTATTATTGAGAGTTTACGCGAAATATGATCGCCAATAAGGATCAGCTCAATCAAGACGTACACGCTAGCACATTGAGCACTCGCCACAAATGTGTCGGTAGGTCGCGGTCTGGATGACACTTGCACCCCGAGCGCAAGGTTGCGTCTTATCGTGCGCCGAGCGCTCTGTCAAGGAACGCAATGCGGTGATCCATAATGGCTTCTAGCCTCTCCATCTTGGAGAGAACATGAAAGTACGGCGATGCACGTTTCTTCCCGCCCGCGCTGCAGATTTCGCATCCACAAGGATCAAGGCAATCCGGTGCGCCCTCAGAGTCATCAAAGCCATCTGCGAGCCTGATCGGGAGCTCTGAGTACAGGGTAACCACCAAATGCGGCAGGCCCCCGCTACTCGCACTCATAGCTGCCAGCTGGCCCTCTCCCAAGAAGGGGGCGAGGACGTGCGTCGGTCCGGCCTCGAGCTCTGCGCCAAACGTGATGCCGTTACGAGCGACCGGCGACAGCACATGAGAATTTGCAGGAAGGTCTGTCAAGGGAGTTGGTCCGCCAGCAGAAGGTGCTAGCCCCATCCCTATAGCAGGATACTGCGGCGCCTCTTGCATGCCGGCCTGTGTGCGCATGTCGTTCTGCAAGCCAATGGTGTCAATGAAGGCGAAAACGCGGCCCTTGCTTGCAGAGGAGGACGTGTCTTCCCCGATTGAGAAGTTGAGCTGTAGGCCGGATCGAAAACCATCTGAGCCTGGAGGACTGCCAGCCCTGTCACACGGCGTGACCATCCGGAGAACATGCCAATCGTTGGCCGGTCGCAGTGGTTCGAGGCCAAAGTCGGGTTTGCCGTCATCCTCTCGGTCGTCCGAGAGCACCGTAAGGAGGAAGGGCGACTCGAACCCTGGGTTCATGCAATACGGCACGATCACGTATGGTGCATCTGCAGCGGGCAGCAATAGCTCGATGGAGTTCCGACGGCCGACCCGCGGCTCGGCATGCTCAAGCAGATCTCCATCACCCAACCAAAGTTTACGGCGCAGCTTATCTCGACCTAAGTTACCCCTCAACACCAGGATCCCAATCGGCGCAGCGGGTGCTCCACGGGGAAGTGTGAGCTCGATGAGCACCCGGGTTTCTGGTTTTCGTGTGGTCAACAGCCATTGCGGGTTGGTGCGCCATGAAAGCAGGGAAGGTGGCCCTCCCGCAGAATCATCGGCCCAACGTGCCCGCATCGAGAATCGTGTCCAACGGTCGTCCGCCATCCTGACTAGATAGAGGTCGGTGAAGTGCGCGCAGAAGTCACCGAACTCGATCCAAAAAGTTCCGTCGGATGCGTCACGGTAGTTAAGGAGTTGGCGCAGTCGAGACGTCCACGAGGAGTCCCCATCCGACCATTTGCCCTTCCATTCTGAATCGCCCACAAACCCACGTAAGCGTAGCATCCTGCCGCAAGGCATCTCCCCGCATGTGACCACACAGTATGTGCGATTTGCGTTGAGTCCTAGAGCTGCCGCAGCCGTTGCCACCTCGCCCGCTGCCGCATCCACACGTGCGCCCATAACGTGTGCAGTCCGGCTTGCCTCTTGCAATGCCGCCCACACTTCCTCTGGCTGCGCGCCACGCAGAGGCATCAGCTGCTCCCGCGCCTTGCCGCCTGAAAGAAGCTCGAGCCCAAGGAGCGCTGCTTCCTGCGTCTGGGGCGCCTCCGTCCCAGCATAGTTGCCATGGAGTTTAGCCAGGCCCTTTTCGAGGATGGCAGCCCAAAACACGGCCCGGTCTGGCGAGCGTGAGTATGCGAGCTGCCCGTCGGAAGTACACGGCAACCGATCATCAATTATCACCACCTTCCAGTCGTCCTCGCTGTTTGGGTCGTCTTGCCAGAAGCGAAGGGCGTACAGTCCGCGTTCCGCATGCTCAGTGGAGACGAATACTTTGGCAATCACGTCTCGATCTCCGGCCAGCACATTGGCGGACCCCATCAACCAGCCGTTTGAGAGTGGGCCGGGGACGATTCCCTCAATCTCCCAGTCATTCTTCCACAGCCTCGCTTCGGGCCCTGCAATCTCGATGGGTCTACGCCAACTAGTGACACAAGAGGCGTGTGCACCAGGGCCCAAAGACGCGCCGGAGGCAGGAAAGTCGGGGTCTTCGAACTTCCCGCCGGAGCGAATGGAGGCCAGCGCAATGCCAATCATCCTTTCTGCATCCGCCTGTTGTTTCTCGGACAAGCCTTGGCCTTCAACGGTAAGCTGAGGCTCTCCATTGTACTCGATCGGGGTGACTGGAGCCGTTGCCACTGGTCTCGATGGTGACGCTGCTCTAGGCGGCACAATGGGCGCGGTGTCCGGCGAAGGCGCAACCTGCACAGAAGAAAAAGCTGCGAGCGCCGGCGGTGCGGGCGGTGCGGGCGCTGGGGCAGCCCGACTTATTGGGGCTGCGCAAAGCGCTGGGGGTGGGGCGGGCGGAGCTACTGGCGCTAGAGGCTCTGGGGCGCTCCCTAGCCCCGCTTGGAGCGGGATAAGCTGAGCCCCTGGATCTTCCGGCGCATGGAGAGTCAGTGTGAAGCTCGAGGTGATCCCGGGGTCGAAGAAGGAGACGCACACGATGTATGGCAGCATGCCCTCGCGCGCGATGAGGTTGAGCGTGAGCACCTGCTGCTCAGAGGCCTTGAACTTAGACTTGCCCGCCATGTCAAGCTTGGACATCTCGGTCTTGCGGCTGTTCGAGTCACTCGCCAGCAGCACCCACAGCCCAATCGGCTTGTACTCCGTCGTGGCTTGCTGGCGGAGTGTCAGGGTGTAGGTGGCACTTGCCCCAGCAGGAACCGAGGGAATGAGCTGGAACTGCGGGTTGGAGCTCCACGTAGGGTACTTGGGGCAGCCCCCGCTCGTCTCGCTCGTCCACTCGCCGCTAACCTGCACCTCCATCGCCCGCTCCTTTCCTCTGCCTCTCACTCCCTCTTGCTCTCGATCGACCACCCGTCTCCGTCGACTCTCCCTCCCTCCCTCCCTCTTCCCCCGTCCCCTTCCCCCCTGCCTCTCTCTCCCTTTAACAGACAGACACACAGACTCTCGTCTCCCTGTCCGTCCCTTTTCTCTTTCCCCCCCTCTCTCCCTTTCTCTCTCTTGAGGGGTCGGTGTCTCGTCTTTCGCGAGGCAAGCGGCGGCGAGGGAGAACTTTTTTCAACTGCCAGAGAGAGAGGGAGACGCATTAAGTTTATAGTAGTAAATTTATTCCTATGTGGAGGTGTAGGCTATCCCAGTTGAGTATCCAGTATCTACCCCCGTCGGTATCGAGACCCGCCACGTCCCTGTGACAAAGCGCGAGTGCCGCTTCTGCTTTTTGGCCAAGCAGGAGCTGGTCAAGCACGACAAGCTGGGCCGCATGTACGTCAACTTTGTGCTCTTCGAGAAGAAGGTGGACTCGGATGGCACGGGCGTGCGCCTCGACGCGGATGAGATGCGCGAGCTCAACTTTCGCAAGTTTGTGCTGAAGAGTTCGAAGAAGGAGGAGAAGAAGTGGGGGATCGTCCTCCGCGGTTACGACATGCACAAGTACTCGGAAGGCACGATGCCGGTCAAGGTGTACAGGTGCTCGAGCGCGGAGTTCCCTTACGTCGAGTCGAGCAGCCAACAGTTTATCAGTTCCGTTGCGAAGGCTCTTGGTCGGCCTTACCGCACTGCCCCCAAGACTCCGTTTGTGCTTTACGCACTCCGCGACGAGACCATGACGGTGCACGCATAGGATCAGCTAAGCATGTGGAACGGCCTCTGTGGCGAATGTAAAAAGAAGTACGGCAAGCCGCGCACTCGTGCGGGCGGTGTGCAGCGTAAATGCGCGGTTTGAAGCGGATGAAGGTCACAGCTCATGCTCGTCGGCGACTACTCCGATGAGTACGACAAGATCCCAAAGATCAACTACATTGGAGACGAGGCCGCCGTCGCATACCTCTGCATGGAATACATCACGGCGGTCGCGTACGCTGAAACGAGTCCCATGGTGCAAGTGCGCCGAGCAGCTGGCAAACTCTTATGGAGAACAAGAAGGCCGTCCTCGCACGCGTCACGGACCTCGTCACTCGTCACCCAAGATCAGCCAAGCGACATCGTCGCCTGCCAGCAGAACGACATCGTCGCCTGCCAGCAGAACGACATCGACAATAGGATCGAGGATGAGGGGTGTGAGAAAAAGACGAAGAAGATGAAAACTCAGTCTGCGTAGCTGGGGGTTACCACGTGCGGGAGGCTACGCGCACGCGCCGCGTTCTTGTATGTTGTGATTAGCTTTGTAGTCGTCTTTACAACAACAATACTAATTGCTGATAATGCATTGCAAATGAAAACAAAATTAACACCTGGCCCTCTTTTGACGGAACGCGACTTTTGTTTGATGTCGAGCAGTGCGGCCAGTTCGAGTTTGAGGTCATCGAAGCGGGTAGCGGGTACTGCTGATGATGTTGGCGAGCTTGGCCTCTCCGGGCCTCCCTCGGAGACGTCGGACGTCCAATGGGCTCCACGGCTGGCTGATTTGTCGCATTCATCTTAGATGATGCGATTTCCAGGCTCTTGTTTCCAGGTCCTTCGCCGTGCGGCCACACGGTGAAGCTCAGGTACATCTAGGTTGGTAGGGTTCGTCCCTAGCGATCTAGAATTCGAGTTCTCGTTTCGTTCCTTCTAGCCTGTTTGTCAGGTCTAGATTCCAGGTTTCCTCCTTTCGGGTAATCTTGACCCAAAGGAGCCAGGTCGCCTGTCACTCGCTGCGCGCTTGTCTCAGGCTCTCAGGTTACCTTGTGAAGGCTTGTTTAGCTTCTTGCAAGGCTTGTCGTTTCTTGTTGGGTTCCGGTTCTTTCTTGGGACCTGCTCACTTTCGTTGTCGTCCAGGCCTGTTCTTCGTAGGTTCTGCTTGGCCTGGTTAGGGTTTCGTTGCCTTCCCGCGTTCGGCGTTTGGCGTTGGCGTTCGGAAATTTCCTCTCACATTCCCTAGGTCCGCTACCCTTGGCTTGTAGGTCCTTGCTTCTTTCTTCTCGGTCAAGGTTTTGGCGAGCAAGTCGGTTGCTCTATCCGCTCGAGATTTGAGGTTTAATTTGCCATCTCCCCTTGGAGACCGGTGTAGGTTCGCTTCCTAGGTGAGGGAATCTTTCCCCTTGATGCAAGTTACATGCAAGCCCTTGGCCCCTTTGGTGTTTCTTCCCCTTGGTTGCTACTCAGGGTTGTTCGTTAGAAGCGTCTAGAAGGTTCACGCTCAACGGCAAGATTTATTCGGTCGTGAAGATATCTCGTCGCGATCTGTATCCAAAGTGATCGCCGTGGTCGCGCGACACGACGCTCCCCTTCGGACTCTCCGCTACGTGGGAAGTTACAACGGAGACACGCTCCGGCCGTCGCTGCGGAGTCTCTCTCTCTCTCGCTCTCTCTCTCCGTCTCTCGCGACGTGTTTGAGTTATCGGTGATTTGGGGTCGCGGTTGCTTGATAATTTGCTTGGTTTGGGTGAATGATTCCGGTGTGTTCGTGAGTCGGTGTATCCTGTTGTTCTCAGCTCCGTTGTCCGTCGTTGTTCGCTGCGTCGCTGCACTCAAGCAGCTTAGGCTCCCTCCCTGAGGGAAGAGTTCTTTGTAGGTCTAACAATCTCTTAAAACCCAACACACTAGGGCCGCTAGGAGCGCCTCGCCGCCCCACAGCCCTTCGTTCGCCGTTCGTTCCCCGTCCAGACACCCAAATGGGGTTGCCCGACCCAGTCCAGAATTTCATTCACCCGACTCCCGGTGGGGAGGAGGGCCAAAGCGCCGCGCTAGCCGCCGGTGCTGCTCGCGACGGAGTGGCTCAGAGCCCTCCGGCTCCGCTCGACTCGACAAGCACGAAATCGAAGCTTGCGTCCTCGGCCGCAGAGGAGGAACCCCTCAGGGAACCTTCTCTGCCCGCTGCAGCTTTTGCTCCCGTGGGATGTCCGAGTGATCCCACGGCTTCTGAGGCTACACCAATGGCACCCATCACCCCGGCTGCTATCTCCACGACTGGCTCCGATCAGCTCGTGGCGGATGGCGAGGATTTGTCCGCTTCCTTCGGCACCCACCGGGTGCAATCACAGCGGGCCATGGTGGAGCATGACCCTCTCCCGCATGAGGCCAACTTCAGCGTCGCTGAGTTGGCCAATGAGGTGGAGGAGGGTCCCCTCCCTCTGATTCAGTTTGACCCCCCTCCTCACCTTCGAGATGATGAGTCTGAGGTCGGTGAAGGGGAGGGGATCAGCTTCCGAAGCCCCGCTTACCGGGACTATGCCCCGCCGTCATCAAAAGGGGTCTTTGATCAAGAGATCACCCCGATCGAGACGGCCGCGGCGCGTCAGGATGCGGAAATGGCAAGGCTTCAAGCGCAGACCAACACCCTAAAAGGGGCTGTGGAGCGCCTACAGTCATCCCTTGCCGCGGCAGAGGCGAGGGAGGGGCTTCTCCGGGATCAAGTTGAAGCAGGGTTCAAAGCCCTGACTCAGCTACTCCAAGCCCGCCAAGAGCCCACTTCAAGTCCGTCCATGGATCGGACCGAGGCGGCTGCGGATTCTGCTAGGCCGGCTCAGAAGGAACCATCCATGGACGAGCCTCCTGCCCTAGACCAAAAGGGCCACGCCTCTCCGGCTACTAGGGTTCCACGGTCGGCGTACCCGACCTCCAAATCGGAATCCCGCCGCCAGGATCAGAGCCCTTACCGGGGCCCGACCCCGGTGGTGCCGTTCCGCCACCCTCGCGACCCCTGCCTTGCGGTGGGGATGGATGAGCGAGAGGCAGTTGTAAGCGAGTGGAAAAATCTCCTCGCCCTGCCCTCACGCGATCTGGCCGCCCTTTACCGCGACTCCGACGAGCATGAGCTCATCCACACCATTTTGAAGAGCAACCTCTCCCTGGCGGGCAACGTTTGGCATTGCCGAATTTTCATGGAGGAGGACCACTTGCTCAAATGGGTGCGTAGCCGCTTCTCAGCCGAGCAAACCCTTCACCATCAGGTCAGGATGGGCAAAGAGCTTTCGGAGCTCCGCTTCCCAAAGGCCCTCGCCTCCGATAACGTTCAAACCGCGGCGACAGCCTGGAACGAATTTCGGCTAACTCTCATCAAGCCGTTGGAGCGGGCACTAGCGCTCGGCTGCGATCATCGCGAAATATTTACCTCCCTCCTCGCGGCAGCCGGAGCCAATTCCAGCGGCAATTCTCGCATCTTCGCCTTCCTCCTCGATCTAGTGGAGGACCGCGCCCTCGCTCTCAATCCTGTCCTCGCTGCTGACGTCCTTCTTCGCAAATGCGACGGGACCTTCGCAAACGGGGCCGATGGTTTCGCGAAAGACTCGGCGTCGATGGAGTGGGACCGCATGAGGGAGCGCGAGGCCGGCGCTGATCTATGTGAGCTCAGCAAGAATTTGGTTCGCGCCTACATCCGCAAGCTTGGCGATTCCGCGGTTGACTCCACCAACGTGTGGGATCATCCAAACATGGCCCATGAGATCAACCAGAGGTTCGAAGAAATCATCCGGAACGATAAGGTTGATCCTCAGCGCGGCGTCGACAATGCGATTAAATTTGCGGAGGTGCTCGCGGAGACTCGTTTCCGCGTAGAGAACCACGAGCTAGGTCGGTCGGCGCTCTCGTGCGTCAACCTCTGCCAACGGTACCTCAGCCCTTACGAGCAGGCTCGGGTGAAGCGTCATCAATCCCGGCCCTCGACGAAGCAAACCGTGGCTAGCGTACGCACTAAAGCCTCAGGCGAGGCAAAGAACGAGACTTCCTCGTCCCAGAAGACCGCTTCGACCACGGACATGGTTGCCGCCGTGCAGGCGGCCGTCCAAGCTACCGTGGCGGAAGCTCTTCGCGGACAGGGACATTCGCCTGCTTCGAAGCCTGATTATCGGGCTGCTGCACCGCCGGCAAGTTACCACTCCAACTCACCGTTGCCGGCTATACTAACCGATCCACCCGGTCGAAAGGGAGGCTCGTCTCGGCCGCCCAGCCGTCGCTGCGATCCGCCGGCGAACGGCCAAGGGCTACCGCCTGACCTGGGCGTATCCCGGTGGACGCCCGAGCTTTGGAATCGGGCCCGAGCCCGCTTCTGGGCCGTAGCAGGCTATGCCAAGCACCCAAGGGTCTCGGCGGCGCTAGCAAAGTGCCGACCGGCCGATAATTCAATGGAAACTCCACGGACGGACGATATCAATAGGGGAATCACCGAATGGACGAACGAAAACGGCTGTGCCTTCTGCGCTTTCCGACCTCACGCTCCTCCTGGCACTCCAGCCAGCGAAGCCTGGAAATATGGCACGGGAGACGGTGCTCACAACCCCGTCATCTGTCAGCCATATATTCGCTTTCTGTGTGAGGCTGGCTGCGGAGAGTGTGGATCGGACGAGCACATTCATAAGCTTCTTCGCTCGATGGTCCGGGTTAAGCCTCAGTAGGGGTCCGGCGGGGTCCCCGTCCTTCAAACCCTGGCGGAGAACATCGCGGGCGGTGGGCCCGAACGCCACCACCACCATCCCGATCCGATCCCTACGTCGCTTGGGGAGAAGAGCTGTCAACGCGGCGATTCTCCCCCTGTCTCTAGCTCCATTCAGTCTTCGACGGTGGGAGCCGCCTCGCCGGCTGAAGCCCCCGCCGGACGGCTATCTCGGAAGCCGGAGTCGACACTTGACCCGGGCTCCTGGAAACAGGTTTGCCCCGGAGATAGTCGCGACCCGACTCTCCGAAATTCGTGTACGTCTACAAGTTCTTCTATTACTCCGCACGCTATTAGGATGTTAGGGGCCGATTCTCGCTCGCTGCCCCTCTTGGAATCTATTTCTACGGATACTATGCTGTCATCGGTTCCTTCTAACTCTCCTAGGTCTTTCGACGCATCTTCATCCCTGGATTCACCCCCCGACGGCCCTGCCCAAGGGGGTGGGCTAGGTAGATTCGACGCGTCTTCGGTCTCTTCGTTTCGTAAACGAACAGTTGTGAAGCCCTCGAGGGCTGTCGACTCGGTATCATCTTCTGCTCTAGGTTCTATGGATAGGTCCGACGTGGCCGCTGCCGCGTACGAAAACGTTGTTGCTGCTTTACCTGTTTCTGCTCTTTCCCGGCGGGACCCCTCTGGAGACCTCTCTCCCAAGGGCCATAGCCGGAGCCGCTCTGCGGACGAATCGTCGTTGTCTACCGTAGGTTCTCGTGCTGTTGAGGCGGAGACTAGTGTCTCCTCTTCACCTCTCTCCCCGGTTCGTTATATTTCTCCGTCATCGTGTTCATTCTCTCGTCTCGAAGTTGCACCTGTTCTCGTTTCTGACCTGGTTCCCGACCCGGAAGGGTCGGCTTCCGGGGTCGATGAAGTTGAAGGTTCCAAGGGAGCTGCGGCTTTCCGCGCTCACGCCGTGGCCACTCCAGCCTCGGGAGACGCAGGGGCCGTCGATTACGATCCCACGTCGCGCACCACACGGACGCCGGCGTCTCCTCTTTCTCTCGGCTCTCCGGAGGATCCCCGTTCCAGGGATCGCCCGCCGGAGCCAACCCCCTTCATGTCTAGCCCACCGAAACTCGAGGGCGACGATCTCCTTCCCCTGAATTCCACTGCCGAGGCCATCCACCGGATCGCCGTGGTTGGTTGTTCCTCGGCCGCCAAGTCTACTGAAACTGCCCGCGCCCCTACGCGCGAGCTTCAAATGTTAGCCGCCTCCCGTGCCCGGGCTAGCGGTTCCTCCGTCATCTTGCCCCGCCATCTCGCCGAAGCTGCTCTAGCCTTGCGGCGGCCGGACGCGAGCACTCATGCATCGCCCTCTGCCGTGTTGCCGACGCATTTTGACGAGCTTTGCGCTGAGTTGGCAGCGATCCACGACGCCGTGACGTTCGACGCGGCCGAGGGGATTCCTCCACCCCGCGTTCTAGTCGTCGGTGAAGCTAGCGGGGTCGTGTCTTCGATGTTCCTACTTGCCGGAGCGCACGTCGCGACGTGCGATCTACGACCGTCGGAGATCGACTACATTCCCCACTTCTGCGGAGATGCTCTTCACATTCAAAATCTCGGTTGGGACCTCGTGGTCGCGCATCCGCCGTGCACGTATTTGTCGGCGGTGAGTTGCCAGTGGCTCGATCGGGAACCGGGACGTCGCCAGGCTCTCGAATCCGCCGCTAGAGTCTTCCTCGCCATGGCAAGCGCCGACGCGCCTTTCGTTGCCGTCGAAAATCCTCGAATGCACGCGGAAGCCTCTGCCTTAGTCGGGGGGTTGCGACCGCGGCAGTTTGTGCAGCCGTGGCAGCACGGCACGGGCCATCAAAAGGCAACTGGCCTGTACCTGACGGCTTCACTCCCGCCCCTGCAGCCTTCGAAGATTGTCGAGGGACGTCTATCCGCGATGGCGGATCTATCGCCGTCGCCCCACCGTGGCGCCCTTCGCAGCCGCACCTATGTGGGCATTGCCGGTGCAATGGCGGCCCAGTGGATGCCAGTCTTGCGCCGTTATGCGCGCAAAGCCAAGGCGTCGCGTTCGCTCGACTTCACGGTGGACTGGGCAATTTCCCAAGCTGCTGCCAGCTTGAGAGAACGCCCTTCGCTCTGCTCGACCGGCTTCGAACTGGCTGAGCCGAGGACGGCTCTGGCTCGCTTCATGGAGGGGAGAGGCGAAGCAGCTTCTAGCTCTCACCTCACGCCTCCCAGCGGTTCGCTAGTGTCTGATTCGGTTGTCGTGATCCCGGACGTAGGCCCCGTTGCCGATGCGTCTCGCCTGCTTCATCAGGAGGACTCGGAAACTAACGTATCGCAAGACGGGACCGAGGCGAAAGGAGACCGCTTCACGCCGTGGGAGTGGCCCATAAAGGACCGCTCTACAACGCCAGGCCCTCCAAACACGGTGAAGAAGCGCCGCAGCAAGTGGCAGGTCTTCGACCGTGATGTAATTTCGGGGGTCCATCGGTGGCGGGATGTCACGCCTTCCATCGCCCAAGAAATCGCTGAGCAAGCGGCAGCTGCGGAGCCGTCGGAACCTCCCATCTTGTCTCGACTGGGCTCTCAAGGCATCAATGCACTATCTCCGAGCGCCTCCTTCACGGCTGGCGACGAAGGAGTGGCCGAACCGACCGGTTCGGTCGTAGCCGAAAGGCCACTTGAAAACGGGGATGTTGGGCTGGACTCGGGAGAAGATGATACGCCCGAGACTCCAGAACACCGGAGCATGCAGGCCCTCGAGACCAAGCCCTCCGACGCCGCCGACGGAGAAGGTACTCCACAGGCATTGTGTGGCGATGGGGCTGCCGCTAGGGGCCTCAGTGCGGCTGGTTTTTCCGAGTTGTCGAAGCTTCCGAAGACAGACTTGCAGAAGTCCCTGGAGAAGGAATGGTCACGCCAAATGGATCAACCTCGGCATCCGACGGACCGTCGAGGGCTAGGCTATGATGGCGTGCCTAACCCCTCTAGTTCGGCAAAGGCATCCCCATACTCTTCAATACCATTCGTGCCGCAGACGGTAGCCGCCGCTATCGAGCGAGTGCCCCACGTCGATGAATCTTCTCCGTCCAGGCTAGCCTCCAATCCAACCACCCTGTCACCCGGAGCCGGAACCTCACTTCCGGTGGAATCTATCGCGGACACGCCGCCCCCGCTCTACCCTCGTCACTGCCTCTATGTCCGCGATCTCGTGGTCTGCCGTGCCGATGGCGACCGCGCAGCTCAAGGGTTCGTTCTCCCGGACGTTGCCCTCACGGTGAACAGCACCCTGGCTGACACTGGAGCGGGCCCGTCAGTAATCACCACTGCCCTGCTTGATCGACTACCTGAAGACGCCTGCGTCGAACGCGTATCGGACGCTACCGTCCCCAACCTACATGGGCCGGACGGCCTTCCTCTCATCACTAGGGGCCGGGCTAGCCTCGTCTTCTCCTTGTCCGGTCGCCTCTTCCGTCATTCGTTCGCGGTCATCGAAGGAAACCCGATGCTTCTGCTCGGGAACGATTTTTTGGCCGCCCACTCCGCTACCATTTCTCTCGACGCCGCGAGCTCGGAAGGAAGCCTCCGCCTCCGTCCGGCCTCTGGCGATGCAGAAGACTCTTCAAGAGTCCTTTCCGAATGCGTAGTCAGAGTTTCCACGGCGCCGCCCCCAGTCGCGGACTCCGGCTTCGTCGGAGCTATCTCGATGTCACCCGGTCAGCCGCTGACTGTCGACTTTCTGGAGAGGTCGACGGGAACACGAGAGACCCCGGGCGGATCGGAGGGTGAGGCTGCTGCTGATGCTAGGCAGCCACTCTATACACCTCTCTTTGAGTCTGCCGACGAGTTTGCGGCCAAAGCTCCGGCGTCTACCTCGTCCGAATATCTTCTCTACACGGAGCAAGCGGTGACGATTCCTGCCTTCCACCGCGCAACCATCTGGGTCAGGGTTCCGCTAGCTCTCCGAGATCATTCGGACTGCGCGATGCTAGTCGACCGCCTACCAAATCGCGAGGCTCTCGATTCGTCCTCTCTCGTAATGCCCACGGTGGTCACGCCCACGGACGATCACCGCATCGCGGTGACGATCGTCCACACCGGGGTCAATGCGCTGACCCTGCCGTCTCTGCATCCGATAGCTTCGCTCCAGGTGCGTTTCAAGTTGCACCGGGGCTGGACTCCGACTGGAAGCGAGGGGGATGGTGACCCTGTCACCGCGCTGAGCGAGGAGCAACGATCTCTACTCGACTCAGCCACCATCGATCCAGACCGGCTTCTTTCCGACGATCAACGAGAAGAAGTACGCCAACTCTTGGCCCGGCGCATCAAAGCTTTCGCGTTGCACCCGGGGCTCCAAACCATACGCACGTTCTCGAGGTGGAGTTGCCACTCAACCCCGGCGCTGTTCCTCACCGGCATGCTCCGTCTAGAGTGGGCCGCGCAGGCGAGCTCATCATAGAAGAGGAGGTAGCCAAGATGGAAGCCGCCGGCATTATTCGCAAGTCAAATTCGGCTTGGGCTTCCCGAGTAGTCCTGGTCAGCAAGAAAGATGGCTCCGTTCGATTCTGCGTGGACTACCGCGACACTAACGCCAAGCTACGCGTCGAGGATAGCCCTCTACCCCTCATTGTAGAGGCTATTGATAGGCTAGCGTCCGGCCAAGGGCCGCTCAGTTCTCTCTTTTTATGTACTCTCGATTTAGCCTCTGGTTTTTGGGGCATCCCGATCAAAGAATCGCACAAACATATCACCGCTTTCACTACCCACCGCGGCAAATACGAGTTCAACTTTCTACCGTTCGGCATCCAATCAGGTCCCTCCTACATGTGCCGCTTGATGGACATCGTTCTCGGTGCGCTAGCGTGGGAGATCTGCATGCCTTACCTCGATGATGTAGGCATCTGGTCAACGGGCGTGGGTCCTTCCGAAGAGGCCAGGGCACAGGCTTCGTTCGAGCAAATGCTTCACCGGCTAGACCTAGTTCTCGAGCGGCTAGAGTGGGCCGGCCTGACCTGCAAGATGTCCAAGTGTGTCTTCTTTGCCACCTCTACGGAGTACCTCGGTCACGTTGTCTCGAGGGAAGGTCTCAAGATGGACCCGAAGAAGGTCGCAGCTGTCGCCGACATCGACCCGTCATCCATCAACTCCTTGGAAGCGGTTCGATCTTTCCTCGGCCTTTGCTCCTACTATCGTCGATTCATTCGCCAATTCGCCGCTAAGGCTGCTCCCCTCACTGCTCTCACGCGGAGGGGCTGCGACGTGGCAAAGGAGTCCCAGTCCGAGGAGTGTCGCCGAGCTATCCAAGAGCTCAAGACAGCGATCACTTCGGAGCCCGTCTTGACTCCACCCAGGGATGATCGGCCCTTCATCGTCAAGACCGATGGGGCTAGCAAGTTGGGTATCGCCGGCATCCTCTCGCAGCTAGGAGACGATAACCGTGAACGAGTCGTTGGGTACTACGCTCGCAGTCTCACCTCGGCCGAACGCCATTGGACGGTGACCGAGATTGAGCTCTTGGCTGCCCTGGAATCAATCCGAAATTGGCGACCCTACCTTTGGGGGCGTCGGTTCAAGTTAGTCGTTGACCACTCTGCGCTGCGATGGCTGCATACCATGAAGGATCAAGTAGCCGGTGGGCCAGCCTCTCGGCTGACTCGGTGGGCTCTCAAGTTGGCTGAGTACCGGTTCGATGTCGAACATAAACCAGGAGCTGTTCATCAAGATGCTGACGGGCTGTCCCGGCTAGCATCCCTGGAGCCGGAACACGAAGACGAACCACTCGCCGGCCCAGCGTCGTTAGCGGTACGTGAGCCTGGCTCAGAGTCTCTAGCCGAGCATGAACGGTCTCATCCGGTGGCTGCCATCACGCGCTCCGTAGCTACGGCGCGAGGGCTTCAAGCTTTGGACCGATCTCGTCGTCGAGCCTCCGATTCCGGGCCCGCCATCCAGTCCAGTTATTTGGCTCCGGGTACGCCGACTTCCGAAGAGATGAGAGCGGCCCTGGCGGAAGATCCGTTCGTAGAGCCACTCCTAGGCTCAGGAGAGACGGTCAATCACGAGCCATCAGGCCTAGGGTCGCCTCCGCCGGCCGCCGCCTCAGGCCCCATTGCCGAAGATGATTCGTGTTCCAGTTCTGTCGCTCCCGTTCCCGCTCAGCAATCCAAGATGTTTCGCCGTTTCGTCGTTCACGATGGGCTCGTCTACTATCGCACCGTCCTTGACTCCACCGACCCGGACTCGCTAGTGCTCTATGTTCCGCCCTCGTTGCGGTCTCGCTACCTCTTTGCCTACCACGATCGCTCCGGTCACCTTGGAGTTTCTCGTATGTCCGGTCTTCTTCGTACTCGGGTATACTGGCCTGGCATGTCTTCCGACGTTGCGTCCTACGTCCGAGAATGCCACGAGTGCACCCTCGCCAAGCCGCTACCGAGGGCTCTAGCGTCGCCCTCCGGTCTCTCCGTGGGCACCTACCCCTTTGATGTGGTCTACTGCGACGTGCTCGCACTGGCTCCCACTCACAACTTCGTGCCTGGAGTCTCGGGTTACGACAAGCTGGTCGTCTTCATCGACTCGCTCACTCGATGGATTGAGGCTGAGCCTTCGAATGGGGATCCTTCGTCGGAGGTGGCCTTGGACATGTTCATCCGCTTGATTGTGACGCGTTATGGAGTCCCTAGGCAGCTTCGAACCGACGCCGGTTCGAATCTATGTTCGGTTCTTGTTTCGCGTATTCTGGAGCTCACCGGGACTGATTTGTCGAGTACAGAGCCGTATCGACATGAGGGTGTAGGCTTCGTCGAACGCGCTCAGCAAACGCTCATTCGTTTGATGCGCGCCTCGAACGAGGGTGGCGGTCATTGGGTCGACCATTTGCCGTTCCTACTCCTCTCGTTGAGGGCTTCTTCCGGTCGTGTCACCTCCCGGTCTCCAGCGTCTTTGATCTTTGGGCGTGAGCTGCGTCTGCCCGCTCAACTCTCTGATCCGAAGTCTGTTTCGCCAACTGCTCTCGAGGCGGCGTCCGCCGACGTTCGCTCGTACGCATCCAGGCTCAATGCGAGCCTCCGCCTCTCTTGGTCCAGCGCTCTCGAGGCTACCCTAGCCGCTCAGGCTGAGTCAGTCCGTGACGCTACGATCAAGTCTCAAAGACCAGCTCGTTTCGAACCTGGGGATCGCGTCTGCCTGCGATTACCAGGCCATGCCAACAAGTTGCAATTCATCTACTCGGGTCCCTACCGCGTCGTAGAGGCTCTGTCCGACACTAGGTACCGACTCCGTGATTTGGAGAACCGGTTAGTCAAGGAGGAGGTGCATATCTCGAACCTCCGGCCGTATCATACTTTCGTTGATGAAGAGCCGCTGGCTGACGACGAGTACATCGTTGAAAAGTTGCTCGATCGTCGTAGCCATGGCGATTCTACCGAGTACCTCGTGAAGTGGCGTGGCTATTCTCTTCGAGAAGCCACCTGGGAGCCTCGTTCCGAGTTGCTCCGTCGTTGTTCTGATTGCTTGATGATTATGATCGCTCCGTCGAAGAGACTTGTCCAGAAGATGTTGAGTCCCCGGAAGCAACTTCTTGTCGGCCAGGATACTCCTCTTCCTCCCGTTCTCGATGCGCCGTCTCCGCGCACTCGATCCAGGCTCCATTCTCGTTGATCCCATGTCTTGGGTAAGGGACCCGTCCCTCTAGGCTAGCCCCACGCCTCGGCTAGGGCTCCGAGTTCAAATTTCCGTCGAGCGAATCATGGAGGTGCTGAACGCGTGCTGCCTGCGCTCTACACCCGGCGCAACACCCGAGCAAAGCTCCTGTAAAAGGGAAAGTGGGTGGGGCAGTGCGTACGAAAGAGGCCGCCGCGTTAAGCCGCCGATTTCGTGCTCGCTTTGGATCCAAAGGGTGTTTGTCTCCACGTTTCGCTCG
>CM030935.1:1087410-1107410 GCA_018136815.1 Isochrysis galbana
CTCAGGGTTGTTCGTTAGAAGCGTCTAGAAGGTTCACGCTCAACGGCAAGATTTATTCGGTCGTGAAGATATCTCGTCGCGATCTGTATCCAAAGTGATCGCCGTGGTCGCGCGACAGACGCTCCCCTTCGGACTCTCCGCTACGTGGGAAGTTACAACGGAGACACGCTCCGGCCGTCGCTGCGGAGTCTCTCTCTCTCTCGCTCTCTCTCTCCGTCTCTCGCGACGTGTTTGAGTTATCGGTGATTTGGGGTCGCGGTTGCTTGATAATTTGCTTGGTTTGGGTGAATGATTCCGGTGTGTTCGTGAGTCGGTGTATCCTGTTGTTCTCAGCTCCGTTGTCCGTCGTTGTTCGCTGCGTCGCTGCACTCAAGCAGCCTAGGCTCCCTCCCTGAGGGAAGAGTTCTTTGTAGGTCTAACAATCTCTTAAAACCCAACACTAGGGCCGCTAGGAGCGCCTCGCCGCCCACAGCCCTTCGTTCGCCGTTCGTTCCCCGTCCAACACCCAAATGGGGTTGCCGACCCAGTCCAGAATTTCATTCACCCGACTCCCGGTGGGGAGGAGGGCCAAAGCGCCGCGCTAGCCGCGGTGCTGCTCGCGACGGAGTGGCTCAGAGCCCTCCGGCTCCGCTCGACTCGACAAGCACGAAATCGAAGCTTGCGTCCTCGGCCGCAGAGGAGGAACCCCTCAGGGAACCTTCTCTGCCCGCTGCAGCTTTTGCTCCCGTGGGATGTCCGAGTGATCCCACGGCTTCTGAGGCTACACCAATGGCACCCATCACCCCGGCTGCTATCTCCACGACTGGCTCCGATCAGCTCGTGCGGATGGCGAGGATTTGTCCGCTTCCTTCGGCACCCACGGGTGCAATCACAGCGGGCCATGGTGGAGCATGACCCTCTCCCGCATGAGGCCAACTTCAGCGTCGCTGAGTGGCCAATGAGGTGGAGGAGGGTCCCCTCCTCTGATTCAGTTTGACCCCCTCTCACCTTCGAGATGATGAGTCTGAGGTCGGTGAAGGGGAGGATCAGCTTCCGAAGCCCCGCTTACCGGGACTATGCCCCGCCGTCATCAAAAGGGTCTTTGATCAAGAGATCACCCCGATCGAGACGGCCGCGGCGCGTCAGGATGCGGAAATGGCAAGGCTTCAAGCGCAGACCAACACCCTAAAAGGGCTGTGGAGCGCCTACAGTCATCCCTTGCCGCGGCAGAGCGAGGGAGGGGCTTCTCCGGGATCAAGTTGAAGCAGGGTTCAAAGCCCTGACTCAGCTACTCCAAGCCCGCCAAGAGCCCACTTCAAGTCCGTCCATGGATCGGACCGAGGCGGCTGCGGATTCTGCTAGGCCGGCTCAGAAGGAACCATCCATGGACGAGCCTCCTGCCCTAGACCAAAAGGGCCACGCCTCTCCGGCTACTAGGGTTCCACGGTCGGCGTACCCGACCTCCAAATCGGAATCCCGCCGCCAGGATCAGAGCCCTTACCGGGCCCGACCCCGGTGGTGCCGTTCCGCCACCCTCGCGACCCCTGCCTTGCGGTGGGGATGGATGAGCGAGAGGCAGTTGTAAGCGAGTGGAAAAATCTCCTCGCCCTGCCCTCACGCGATCTGGCCGCCCTTTACCGCGACTCCGACGAGCATGAGCTCATCCACACCATTTTGAAGAGCAACCTCTCCCTGGCGGGCAACGTTTGGCATTGCCGAATTTTCATGGAGGAGGACCACTTGCTCAAATGGGTGCGTAGCCGCTTCTCAGCCGAGCAAACCCTTCACCATCAGGTCAGGATGGGCAAAGAGCTTTCGGAGCTCCGCTTCCCAAAGGCCCTCGCCTCCGATAACGTTCAAACCGCGGCGACAGCCTGGAACGAATTTCGGCTAACTCTCATCAAGCCGTTGGAGCGGGCACTAGCGCTCGGCTGCGATCATCGCGAAATATTTACCTCCCTCCTCGCGGCAGCCGGAGCCAATTCCAGCGGCAATTCTCGCATCTTCGCCTTCCTCCTCGATCTAGTGGAGGACCGCGCCCTCGCTCTCAATCCTGTCCTCGCTGCTGACGTCCTTCTTCGCAAATGCGACGGGACCTTCGCAAACGGGGCCGATGGTTTCGCGAAAGACTCGGCGTCGATGGAGTGGGACCGCATGAGGGAGCGCGAGGCCGGCGCTGATCTATGTGAGCTCAGCAAGAATTTGGTTCGCGCCTACATCCGCAAGCTTGGCGATTCCGCGGTTGACTCCACCAACGTGTGGGATCATCCAAACATGGCCCATGAGATCAACCAGAGGTTCGAAGAAATCATCCGGAACGATAAGGTTGATCCTCAGCGCGGCGTCGACAATGCGATTAAATTTGCGGAGGTGCTCGCGGAGACTCGTTTCCGCGTAGAGAACCACGAGCTAGGTCGGTCGGCGCTCTCGTGCGTCAACCTCTGCCAACGGTACCTCAGCCCTTACGAGCAGGCTCGGGTGAAGCGTCATCAATCCCGGCCCTCGACGAAGCAAACCGTGGCTAGCGTACGCACTAAAGCCTCAGGCGAGGCAAAGAACGAGACTTCCTCGTCCCAGAAGACCGCTTCGACCACGGACATGGTTGCCGCCGTGCAGGCGGCCGTCCAAGCTACCGTGGCGGAAGCTCTTCGCGGACAGGGACATTCGCCTGCTTCGAAGCCTGATTATCGGGCTGCTGCACCGCCGGCAAGTTACCACTCCAACTCACCGTTGCCGGCTATACTAACCGATCCACCCGGTCGAAAGGGAGGCTCGTCTCGGCCGCCCAGCCGTCGCTGCGATCCGCCGGCGAACGGCCAAGGGCTACCGCCTGACCTGGGCGTATCCCGGTGGACGCCCGAGCTTTGGAATCGGGCCCGAGCCCGCTTCTGGGCCGTAGCAGGCTATGCCAAGCACCCAAGGGTCTCGGCGGCGCTAGCAAAGTGCCGACCGGCCGATAATTCAATGGAAACTCCACGGACGGACGATATCAATAGGGGAATCACCGAATGGACGAACGAAAACGGCTGTGCCTTCTGCGCTTTCCGACCTCACGCTCCTCCTGGCACTCCAGCCAGCGAAGCCTGGAAATATGGCACGGGAGACGGTGCTCACAACCCCGTCATCTGTCAGCCATATATTCGCTTTCTGTGTGAGGCTGGCTGCGGAGAGTGTGGATCGGACGAGCACATTCATAAGCTTCTTCGCTCGATGGTCCGGGTTAAGCCTCAGTAGGGGTCCGGCGGGGTCCCCGTCCTTCAAACCCTGGCGGAGAACATCGCGGGCGGTGGGCCCGAACGCCACCACCACCATCCCGATCCGATCCCTACGTCGCTTGGGGAGAAGAGCTGTCAACGCGGCGATTCTCCCCCTGTCTCTAGCTCCATTCAGTCTTCGACGGTGGGAGCCGCCTCGCCGGCTGAAGCCCCCGCCGGACGGCTATCTCGGAAGCCGGAGTCGACACTTGACCCGGGCTCCTGGAAACAGGTTTGCCCCGGAGATAGTCGCGACCCGACTCTCCGAAATTCGTGTACGTCTACAAGTTCTTCTATTACTCCGCACGCTATTAGGATGTTAGGGGCCGATTCTCGCTCGCTGCCCCTCTTGGAATCTATTTCTACGGATACTATGCTGTCATCGGTTCCTTCTAACTCTCCTAGGTCTTTCGACGCATCTTCATCCCTGGATTCACCCCCCGACGGCCCTGCCCAAGGGGTGGGCTAGGTAGATTCGACGCGTCTTCGGTCTCTTCGTTTCGTAAACGAACAGTTGTGAAGCCCTCGAGGGCTGTCGACTCGGTATCATCTTCTGCTCTAGGTTCTATGGATAGGTCCGACGTGGCCGCTGCCGCGTACGAAAACGTTGTTGCTGCTTTACCTGTTTCTGCTCTTTCCCGGCGGGACCCCTCTGGAGACCTCTCTCCCAAGGGCCATAGCCGGAGCCGCTCTGCGGACGAATCGTCGTTGTCTACCGTAGGTTCTCGTGCTGTTGAGGCGGAGACTAGTGTCTCCTCTTCACCTCTCTCCCCGGTTCGTTATATTTCTCCGTCATCGTGTTCATTCTCTCGTCTCGAAGTTGCACCTGTTCTCGTTTCTGACCTGGTTCCCGACCCGGAAGGGTCGGCTTCCGGGGTCGATGAAGTTGAAGGTTCCAAGGGAGCTGCGGCTTTCCGCGCTCACGCCGTGGCCACTCCAGCCTCGGGAGACGCAGGGGCCGTCGATTACGATCCCACGTCGCGCACCACACGGACGCCGGCGTCTCCTCTTTCTCTCGGCTCTCCGGAGGATCCCCGTTCCAGGGATCGCCCGCCGGAGCCAACCCCCTTCATGTCTAGCCCACCGAAACTCGAGGGCGACGATCTCCTTCCCCTGAATTCCACTGCCGAGGCCATCCACCGGATCGCCGTGGTTGGTTGTTCCTCGGCCGCCAAGTCTACTGAAACTGCCCGCGCCCCTACGCGCGAGCTTCAAATGTTAGCCGCCTCCCGTGCCCGGGCTAGCGGTTCCTCCGTCATCTTGCCCCGCCATCTCGCCGAAGCTGCTCTAGCCTTGCGGCGGCCGGACGCGAGCACTCATGCATCGCCCTCTGCCGTGTTGCCGACGCATTTTGACGAGCTTTGCGCTGAGTTGGCAGCGATCCACGACGCCGTGACGTTCGACGCGGCCGAGGGGATTCCTCCACCCCGCGTTCTAGTCGTCGGTGAAGCTAGCGGGGTCGTGTCTTCGATGTTCCTACTTGCCGGAGCGCACGTCGCGACGTGCGATCTACGACCGTCGGAGATCGACTACATTCCCCACTTCTGCGGAGATGCTCTTCACATTCAAAATCTCGGTTGGGACCTCGTGGTCGCGCATCCGCCGTGCACGTATTTGTCGGCGGTGAGTTGCCAGTGGCTCGATCGGGAACCGGGACGTCGCCAGGCTCTCGAATCCGCCGCTAGAGTCTTCCTCGCCATGGCAAGCGCCGACGCGCCTTTCGTTGCCGTCGAAAATCCTCGAATGCACGCGGAAGCCTCTGCCTTAGTCGGGGGGTTGCGACCGCGGCAGTTTGTGCAGCCGTGGCAGCACGGCACGGGCCATCAAAAGGCAACTGGCCTGTACCTGACGGCTTCACTCCCGCCCCTGCAGCCTTCGAAGATTGTCGAGGGACGTCTATCCGCGATGGCGGATCTATCGCCGTCGCCCCACCGTGGCGCCCTTCGCAGCCGCACCTATGTGGGCATTGCCGGTGCAATGGCGGCCCAGTGGATGCCAGTCTTGCGCCGTTATGCGCGCAAAGCCAAGGCGTCGCGTTCGCTCGACTTCACGGTGGACTGGGCAATTTCCCAAGCTGCTGCCAGCTTGAGAGAACGCCCTTCGCTCTGCTCGACCGGCTTCGAACTGGCTGAGCCGAGGACGGCTCTGGCTCGCTTCATGGAGGGGAGAGGCGAAGCAGCTTCTAGCTCTCACCTCACGCCTCCCAGCGGTTCGCTAGTGTCTGATTCGGTTGTCGTGATCCCGGACGTAGGCCCCGTTGCCGATGCGTCTCGCCTGCTTCATCAGGAGGACTCGGAAACTAACGTATCGCAAGACGGGACCGAGGCGAAAGGAGACCGCTTCACGCCGTGGGAGTGGCCCATAAAGGACCGCTCTACAACGCCAGGCCCTCCAAACACGGTGAAGAAGCGCCGCAGCAAGTGGCAGGTCTTCGACCGTGATGTAATTTCGGGGGTCCATCGGTGGCGGGATGTCACGCCTTCCATCGCCCAAGAAATCGCTGAGCAAGCGGCAGCTGCGGAGCCGTCGGAACCTCCCATCTTGTCTCGACTGGGCTCTCAAGGCATCAATGCACTATCTCCGAGCGCCTCCTTCACGGCTGGCGACGAAGGAGTGGCCGAACCGACCGGTTCGGTCGTAGCCGAAAGGCCACTTGAAAACGGGGATGTTGGGCTGGACTCGGGAGAAGATGATACGCCCGAGACTCCAGAACACCGGAGCATGCAGGCCCTCGAGACCAAGCCCTCCGACGCCGCCGACGGAGAAGGTACTCCACAGGCATTGTGTGGCGATGGGGCTGCCGCTAGGGGCCTCAGTGCGGCTGGTTTTTCCGAGTTGTCGAAGCTTCCGAAGACAGACTTGCAGAAGTCCCTGGAGAAGGAATGGTCACGCCAAATGGATCAACCTCGGCATCCGACGGACCGTCGAGGGCTAGGCTATGATGGCGTGCCTAACCCCTCTAGTTCGGCAAAGGCATCCCCATACTCTTCAATACCATTCGTGCCGCAGACGGTAGCCGCCGCTATCGAGCGAGTGCCCCACGTCGATGAATCTTCTCCGTCCAGGCTAGCCTCCAATCCAACCACCCTGTCACCCGGAGCCGGAACCTCACTTCCGGTGGAATCTATCGCGGACACGCCGCCCCCGCTCTACCCTCGTCACTGCCTCTATGTCCGCGATCTCGTGGTCTGCCGTGCCGATGGCGACCGCGCAGCTCAAGGGTTCGTTCTCCCGGACGTTGCCCTCACGGTGAACAGCACCCTGGCTGACACTGGAGCGGGCCCGTCAGTAATCACCACTGCCCTGCTTGATCGACTACCTGAAGACGCCTGCGTCGAACGCGTATCGGACGCTACCGTCCCCAACCTACATGGGCCGGACGGCCTTCCTCTCATCACTAGGGGCCGGGCTAGCCTCGTCTTCTCCTTGTCCGGTCGCCTCTTCCGTCATTCGTTCGCGGTCATCGAAGGAAACCCGATGCTTCTGCTCGGGAACGATTTTTTGGCCGCCCACTCCGCTACCATTTCTCTCGACGCCGCGAGCTCGGAAGGAAGCCTCCGCCTCCGTCCGGCCTCTGGCGATGCAGAAGACTCTTCAAGAGTCCTTTCCGAATGCGTAGTCAGAGTTTCCACGGCGCCGCCCCCAGTCGCGGACTCCGGCTTCGTCGGAGCTATCTCGATGTCACCCGGTCAGCCGCTGACTGTCGACTTTCTGGAGAGGTCGACGGGAACACGAGAGACCCGGGCGGATCGGAGGGTGAGGCTGCTGCTGATGCTAGGCAGCCACTCTATACACCTCTCTTTGAGTCTGCCGACGAGTTTGCGGCCAAAGCTCCGGCGTCTACCTCGTCCGAATATCTTCTCTACACGGAGCAAGCGGTGACGATTCCTGCCTTCCACCGCGCAACCATCTGGGTCAGGGTTCCGCTAGCTCTCCGAGATCATTCGGACTGCGCGATGCTAGTCGACCGCCTACCAAATCGCGAGGCTCTCGATTCGTCCTCTCTCGTAATGCCCACGGTGGTCACGCCCACGGACGATCACCGCATCGCGGTGACGATCGTCCACACCGGGGTCAATGCGCTGACCCTGCCGTCTCTGCATCCGATAGCTTCGCTCCAGGTGCGTTTCAAGTTGCACCGGGGCTGGACTCCGACTGGAAGCGAGGGGGATGGTGACCCTGTCACCGCGCTGAGCGAGGAGCAACGATCTCTACTCGACTCAGCCACCATCGATCCAGACCGGCTTCTTTCCGACGATCAACGAGAAGAAGTACGCCAACTCTTGGCCCGGCGCATCAAAGCTTTCGCGTTGCACCCGGGGGCTCCAAACCATACGCACGTTCTCGAGGTGGAGTTGCCACTCAACCCCGGCGCTGTTCCTCACCGGCATGCTCCGTCTAGAGTGGGCCGCGCAGGCGAGCTCATCATAGAAGAGGAGGTAGCCAAGATGGAAGCCGCCGGCATTATTCGCAAGTCAAATTCGGCTTGGGCTTCCCGAGTAGTCCTGGTCAGCAAGAAAGATGGCTCCGTTCGATTCTGCGTGGACTACCGCGACACTAACGCCAAGCTACGCGTCGAGGATAGCCCTCTACCCCTCATTGTAGAGGCTATTGATAGGCTAGCGTCCGGCCAAGGGCCGCTCAGTTCTCTCTTTTTATGTACTCTCGATTTAGCCTCTGGTTTTTGGGGCATCCCGATCAAAGAATCGCACAAACATATCACCGCTTTCACTACCCACCGCGGCAAATACGAGTTCAACTTTCTACCGTTCGGCATCCAATCAGGTCCCTCCTACATGTGCCGCTTGATGGACATCGTTCTCGGTGCGCTAGCGTGGGAGATCTGCATGCCTTACCTCGATGATGTAGGCATCTGGTCAACGGGCGTGGGTCCTTCCGAAGAGGCCAGGGCACAGGCTTCGTTCGAGCAAATGCTTCACCGGCTAGACCTAGTTCTCGAGCGGCTAGAGTGGGCCGGCCTGACCTGCAAGATGTCCAAGTGTGTCTTCTTTGCCACCTCTACGGAGTACCTCGGTCACGTTGTCTCGAGGGAAGGTCTCAAGATGGACCCGAAGAAGGTCGCAGCTGTCGCCGACATCGACCCGTCATCCATCAACTCCTTGGAAGCGGTTCGATCTTTCCTCGGCCTTTGCTCCTACTATCGTCGATTCATTCGCCAATTCGCCGCTAAGGCTGCTCCCCTCACTGCTCTCACGCGGAGGGGCTGCGACGTGGCAAAGGAGTCCCAGTCCGAGGAGTGTCGCCGAGCTATCCAAGAGCTCAAGACAGCGATCACTTCGGAGCCCGTCTTGACTCCACCCAGGGATGATCGGCCCTTCATCGTCAAGACCGATGGGGCTAGCAAGTTGGGTATCGCCGGCATCCTCTCGCAGCTAGGAGACGATAACCGTGAACGAGTCGTTGGGTACTACGCTCGCAGTCTCACCTCGGCCGAACGCCATTGGACGGTGACCGAGATTGAGCTCTTGGCTGCCCTGGAATCAATCCGAAATTGGCGACCCTACCTTTGGGGGCGTCGGTTCAAGTTAGTCGTTGACCACTCTGCGCTGCGATGGCTGCATACCATGAAGGATCAAGTAGCCGGTGGGCCAGCCTCTCGGCTGACTCGGTGGGCTCTCAAGTTGGCTGAGTACCGGTTCGATGTCGAACATAAACCAGGAGCTGTTCATCAAGATGCTGACGGGCTGTCCCGGCTAGCATCCCTGGAGCCGGAACACGAAGACGAACCACTCGCCGGCCCAGCGTCGTTAGCGGTACGTGAGCCTGGCTCAGAGTCTCTAGCCGAGCATGAACGGTCTCATCCGGTGGCTGCCATCACGCGCTCCGTAGCTACGGCGCGAGGGCTTCAAGCTTTGGACCGATCTCGTCGTCGAGCCTCCGATTCCGGGCCCGCCATCCAGTCCAGTTATTTGGCTCCGGGTACGCCGACTTCCGAAGAGATGAGAGCGGCCCTGGCGGAAGATCCGTTCGTAGAGCCACTCCTAGGCTCAGGAGAGACGGTCAATCACGAGCCATCAGGCCTAGGGTCGCCTCCGCCGGCCGCCGCCTCAGGCCCCATTGCCGAAGATGATTCGTGTTCCAGTTCTGTCGCTCCCGTTCCCGCTCAGCAATCCAAGATGTTTCGCCGTTTCGTCGTTCACGATGGGCTCGTCTACTATCGCACCGTCCTTGACTCCACCGACCCGGACTCGCTAGTGCTCTATGTTCCGCCCTCGTTGCGGTCTCGCTACCTCTTTGCCTACCACGATCGCTCCGGTCACCTTGGAGTTTCTCGTATGTCCGGTCTTCTTCGTACTCGGGTATACTGGCCTGGCATGTCTTCCGACGTTGCGTCCTACGTCCGAGAATGCCACGAGTGCACCCTCGCCAAGCCGCTACCGAGGGCTCTAGCGTCGCCCTCCGGTCTCTCCGTGGGCACCTACCCCTTTGATGTGGTCTACTGCGACGTGCTCGCACTGGCTCCCACTCACAACTTCGTGCCTGGAGTCTCGGGTTACGACAAGCTGGTCGTCTTCATCGACTCGCTCACTCGATGGATTGAGGCTGAGCCTTCGAATGGGGATCCTTCGTCGGAGGTGGCCTTGGACATGTTCATCCGCTTGATTGTGACGCGTTATGGAGTCCCTAGGCAGCTTCGAACCGACGCCGGTTCGAATCTATGTTCGGTTCTTGTTTCGCGTATTCTGGAGCTCACCGGGACTGATTTGTCGAGTACAGAGCCGTATCGACATGAGGGTGTAGGCTTCGTCGAACGCGCTCAGCAAACGCTCATTCGTTTGATGCGCGCCTCGAACGAGGGTGGCGGTCATTGGGTCGACCATTTGCCGTTCCTACTCCTCTCGTTGAGGGCTTCTTCCGGTCGTGTCACCTCCCGGTCTCCAGCGTCTTTGATCTTTGGGCGTGAGCTGCGTCTGCCCGCTCAACTCTCTGATCCGAAGTCTGTTTCGCCAACTGCTCTCGAGGCGGCGTCCGCCGACGTTCGCTCGTACGCATCCAGGCTCAATGCGAGCCTCCGCCTCTCTTGGTCCAGCGCTCTCGAGGCTACCCTAGCCGCTCAGGCTGAGTCAGTCCGTGACGCTACGATCAAGTCTCAAAGACCAGCTCGTTTCGAACCTGGGGATCGCGTCTGCCTGCGATTACCAGGCCATGCCAACAAGTTGCAATTCATCTACTCGGGTCCCTACCGCGTCGTAGAGGCTCTGTCCGACACTAGGTACCGACTCCGTGATTTGGAGAACCGGTTAGTCAAGGAGGAGGTGCATATCTCGAACCTCCGGCCGTATCATACTTTCGTTGATGAAGAGCCGCTGGCTGACGACGAGTACATCGTTGAAAAGTTGCTCGATCGTCGTAGCCATGGCGATTCTACCGAGTACCTCGTGAAGTGGCGTGGCTATTCTCTTCGAGAAGCCACCTGGGAGTCTCGTTCCGAGTTGCTCCGTCGTTGTTCTGATTTGCTTGATGATTATGATCGCTCCGTCGAAGAGACTTGTCCAGAAGATGTTGAGTCCCCGGAAGCAACTTCTTCGTCGGCCAGGAATACTCCTCTTCCTCCCGTTCTCGATGCGCCGTCTTCGCGCACTCGATCCAGGCTCCATTCTCGTTGATCCCATGTCTTGGGTAAGGGACCCGTCCCTCTAGGCTAGCCCCACGCCTCGGCTAGGGCTCCGAGTTCAAATTTCTGTCAGAGCGAATCATGGAGGTGCTGAACGCGTGCTGCCTGCGCTCTACACCCGGCGCAACACCCGAGCAAAGCTCCTGTAAAAGGGAGAAGTGGGTGGGGCAGTGCGTACGAAAGAGGCCGCCGCGTTAAGCCGCCGATTTCGTGCTCGCTTTGGATCCAAAGGGTGTTCTTGTCTCCACGTTTCGCTCGCTATGTTTCGTTGCTTCTTGTTCCGATTCTGACCTCTGGTCAGCTCAGGTTCCAAGTTCCAGGTCTCTGTTTCCAGGTTCACCGCTCGACATCGGGAGACGTCTCGATCTTAGTCGGGGGGTGTCGCATTCATCTTAGATGATGCGATTTCCAGGCTCTTGTTTCCAGGTCCTTCGCCGTGCGGCCACACGGTGAAGCTCAGGTACATCTAGGTTGGTAGGGTTCGTCCCTAGCGATCTAGAATTCGAGTTCTCGTTTCGTTCCTTCTAGCCTGTTTGTCAGGTCTAGATTCCAGGTTTCCTCCTTTCGGGTAATCTTTACCCAAAGGAGCCAGGTCGCCTGTCACTCGCTGCGCGCTTGTCTCAGGCTCTCAGGTTACCTTGTGAAGGCTTGTTTAGCTTCTTGCAAGGCTTGTCGTTTCTTGTTGGGTTCCGGTTCTTTCTTGGGACCTGCTCACTTTCGTTGTCGTCCAGGCCTGTTCTTCGTAGGTTCTGCTTGGCCTGGTTAGGGTTTCGTTGCCTTCCCGCGTTCGGCGTTTGGCGTTGGCGTTCGGAAATTTCCTCTCACATTCCCTAGGTCCGCTACCCTTGGCTTGTAGGTCCTTGCTTCTTTCTTCTCGGTCAAGGTTTTGGCGAGCAAGTCGGTTGCTCTATCCGCTCGAGATTTGAGGTTTAATTTGCCATCTCCCCTTGGAGACCGGTGTAGGTTCGCTTCCTAGGTGAGGGAATCTTTCCCCTTGATGCAAGTTACATGCAAGCCCTTGGCCCCTTTGGTGTTTCTTCCCCTTGGTTGCTACTCAGGGTTGTTCGTTAGAAGCGTCTAGAAGGTTCACGCTCAACGGCAAGATTTATTCGGTCGTGAAGATATCTCGTCGCGATCTGTATCCAAAGTGATCGCCGTGGTCGCGCGACACGACGCTCCCCTTCGGACTCTCCGCTACGTGGGAAGTTACAACGGAGACACGCTCCGGCCGTCGCTGCGGAGTCTCTCTCTCTCTCGCTCTCTCTCTCCGTCTCTCGCGACGTGTTTGAGTTATCGGTGATTTGGGGTCGCGGTTGCTTGATAATTTGCTTGGTTTGGGTGAATGATTCCGGTGTGTTCGTGAGTCGGTGTATCCTGTTGTTCTCAGCTCCGTTGTCCGTCGTTGTTCGCTGCGTCGCTGCACTCAAGCAGCTTAGGCTCCCTCCCTGAGGGAAGAGTTCTTTGTAGGTCTAACAATCTCTTAAAACCCAACACACTAGGGCCGCTAGGAGCGCCTCGCCGCCCCACAGCCCTTCGTTCGCCGTTCGTTCCCCGTCCAGACACCCAAATGGGGTTGCCCGACCCAGTCCAGAATTTCATTCACCCGACTCCCGGTGGGGAGGAGGGCCAAAGCGCCGCGCTAGCCGCCGGTGCTGCTCGCGACGGAGTGGCTCAGAGCCCTCCGGCTCCGCTCGACTCGACATGATTTCAACGAGATTTCGGCGCGC
The DNA here is from genome assembly GCA_018136815.1 of Isochrysis galbana. Taxonomy (NCBI): domain Eukaryota; phylum Haptophyta; order Isochrysidales; family Isochrysidaceae; genus Isochrysis; species Isochrysis galbana. Next base: position 1,100,007 of record CM030935.1, read on the forward strand.
GGCCCGCCCGATTGGCGTGACTGTGCGGGCGGCCCCTGTGTATTTGGTATCTGGCGGTGTCACTCAACTGGATACCATAGGCGAAAAGTTGTTATGCGCACGCACGGCGTCCCCGCGGGAGACCCGATGCACATCGCGCCATACGCACGGCGGCGTGGGTGCCACATGGGCACCGTATAGAAAAAGTTGCTAATTCTAAGTAAAAACAAAACTACCGCCAGGTCCTCTTTCTCTTTCGACGGAACTCGACTTTTATATTGGGATGAGGAGGGGGATGAGAGGGCCGCATGAGTCGAGCCGTGATCTCTACCCTTCTCTCCTTGTTCGCTTGTGTGAGTCTCCCACGTAATCCCCCCGTGTGTGCGTTTGATTTGCAAGCGATACTGTTAGTGTGCCCTGTGTGTTCAGTGGCCCCCTTTGGTATCATTTAACGTGTGATGAAGTAACAGGATGCGCGGCGCGCGGCGCCGCGCTACTCATCCTTAAGCCACAGGGGTCCGCGCTGCGGCCTCCCTGTAATATATTGCTATTGGGCATCGCGTCACTGTGGAGATGGACTGTTCCCAGGATCCGGGTAAGGCTCCTGAGACTCCATCCTTGGCAACCCACGCGTCCGTAGGCGGCCTATCGACTTGGGTAGCGGGTGAAGATACTTGGGAAGGCTTGGGCACGGGTGCAGTGGTGACGGGGTCCGCGCGCGGCGGCGAGGGCGAATTTGGCAGTGCAGAGGGCGGTGATGGGTCCATAGGAACAGATTGAGTCACTCTCTAGTGGGTGGTTACTAGCGAGAGACCACACACAAGGCAGTAGGGGCTCAAGGGTACGAGGGGTCACGGTACGGCTTCGATCGCAGAGCGCTGCGACGGCTGCTGGGTGCGTACGAAGACACGCCACACCACTTTCTAACATAAACAAGGGCAACACGTAATAAACACGGGAGCGAAAGACACGGTGGGTCAACAGAGAGAGCAAAGAAGGAACCAATTGGCCCGAAGAGAACTCGTCGTCCTAGAGAAGGATTGCACACAGAAAAGGCGCGAAAGGGATTCATCCATGCTTTAGTGAAGATCCTACAAGATTCATCGGCGAATAGCGTCTCAACGCGAGCACTTTACCTATAGCTTTTCGTAGCTTAGCCATGGAGTAGCTGGTAGACTTAAAAAAGTCTAGAAGCTTACAGAGGGGTTAGACTTACAGAGTCTAGATGCTTGAGGTTCTTGAGGGTGTACTTTAGCAAGCAAGATGCTCGCTACTTCCTTGGTCTTCATCGACACGTGCTTACTACTCCCTTGATCTCCATGCCTGGGTGATCAGTCCAGAGCTAGAGCATATTCATATTCCGAGTAGAAAGAAGCCTGTAGAAGCTGCTTGGCCACCTGGGTATCATGGTAGACCGACATTGAATGAAGTGTAGTGATTGATAGAAGCGCGGAGACGTCGTAGGTTTATAGATAGACATAAGAACGAAGATTGATGATTTACCATCGCGGTTATAACGGTAGAGCGGAAAATAGCGAAATAGCTTGTAGAGGCTCGCGAATGCGACAGTCACGGTCAAAAATGCAGCCCCATCCTAATAAGTAGTTGAAAAACTCCCGTTTGATCGCCCTAGCTTTTGCGCTGCGTTCACTCTTTGCCTTGCGTAGGCGCATCGCGCGGACTACGGCAACGCTAACCCCCAGCTGCTATATAGCGCGTTGCACTCACAGCTTGCACCGCTCCCAACCATATCTCACTCTCTCAACTCTTTCTCATATCCCTTGCATACAACCAAGGGCTTCGTACAAGCGCGTCCGCCTTCCCGGATAATGCCGTCTCCTGCCCTGTCCTCACTCCCCCTGCTTTGAGAGACAGACAGCCGTGGTGCGCAGGATCCCTCGCTCAAGATCCGCGCGCAAGTGCTCCTCCTCCTCGACGCCCACACTAACCCGCAGCAATAGCGGCGACACGGCCACGTCATACTTCCGGCGCCACTCGATAAGACTTTCGACGCCTCCGAGCGAGGTTGCGTCCCTAAAAAGTTCCAGTTCGGCGGGCAGTCTCCTGGCCGCGTCTTCGCTTGCCAACTCCAGCGAAAAGCAACCGCCGAAACCACCAACCATCTGACGGACCGCAACTTCGTGGCCCGGATGTGAAGGCAGCGACGGGTGTGAGACGGACACCACCTTGCCCACGAGGGGATGAGAGTGGTCGCCGTCGACAGCGCGGCTGAGCCACTTGGCGAGCTTCGAGGCCGTCGTGCATTGCTGGCGGATGCGTAGGTGGAGCGTCCGGAGCGAACGAAGCAGCAACCATGGCTCAAGAGATCCAGGGGTCGAGCCAAGAGCGGTACGATCATCACGCAGTTCCTGCGCCAATCTCTCGTCCGCCTGCGGGGTATTCCCAGGGAGGCTAGGTTGGAGACGACAATTTGGCACGTGGCGGGCGCAACAAGCTGTGGGCCGTGCAAGCACATGGCTCACCATACATAAGGCGCCCCCAATGGCGTCAGAGTGACCGGCAAGGTACTTAGTAGTGGAGTGCCTGCAAGCAAGAATATGCCGGCTTGCGCTACGTGCAGACGGACGTCCGTTTGCACAATCCCACGCCCGCGGCCCACGCCGATACATCGCACAGGATCAGGTACCGTATCGCCCCATGCAGACAGTGTGGCTAGGACCAAGCGCGGTTTCTCACATGACGACGTCGGCACCGAGAACTAGGGGTCTTTGAATTGGCGGGGGTGCAAACGTCGAGTCCACCACCACGCGCACGCCGCCTATGGCACGCGCAGCCGTGGCGTACGCAGCAATGTCGCATACGAGGCAGTCCGGGTTCCTTGGCGTCTCTAGCCACACCACGTCGCCCTCACCAAGCACATACCCTGGCAGAGGTAACAAGGAGTTGTCCGAGCCTCAGCGTACGCAACGTGACCGAGGAACAACGGCCGCGCTGTTCAGTGGGTCGCACCTAGCTGATCGGGAGGAACAAGCGGGACGACTTGGCAAGCAGCTCCACCGGAGATGCGCCGGAGCTGATCAATCACCATGTGCGTACCATGATACCCGCCATGGATTGCCACGCGTTTTGGCAGTAACCTCGAGAGCGCCGCGAATGCGGCTGCTAGGCCAGACGAGTAAAGCACCGCGTGGACGGGCTGATTAGGCGTGGCTTCGACGGCGGCGAGGAGAGTCTCGGCACGCTCTCGTGTTGGGTTCCGTATTCGGCTATACACATGCACACCGCTCGCCTTGATTGAACAGGAAGGAGGCAGTGAATACGGCATCCGGCGCCTTGGCGTCCTTCAACACCCTCAACACATCTACCGAGATTATGGGAGAAGTTCACACACGCACGCACCCTACCCCGACCAATACTACCCCAATACTACCATCTCAGGTGGTCAAGAGCAATCTCCATAGCCGTGCCGGTGCCCATGCTCCTGCCCCTGACGCCCCTCCCCTTCGCCCGCCCCTTCCTCGCCCCACCACCCCCAATCCCTTCCCCAACCCTCCCAACCCTCTCTGTTCTCTCGACATTACGAGTGGCCGGCGAGCTCGTTCAATCCTGCCGTGCGATCCATGCCAACCAGTTCTACCTCCACGGTGACCGCTCGTGAGCACTACCCTAAGCCCTCCCCCCTTCCCCCCCCATCCTGCCCTCCCCCCCCTTCCCGCCCGCTTCCCTCCCTTCCTCGTACCCCCCTGCCCCCCTCCCCCCCCTCCCCCCCCTTCATGCCCCCCCCCCCTTTCCTCCCTCCTTCCCCTCCTCTTTTGGCGCTCTCTCACCTCAAACGTCGTAGTCAGCGAGAGCGCCGGCGCCACATCCGCCCCGCTACTGTACTGCGCGGGCGAGGCGCGGGCAGCGAGCGTGTCCGCGTGTACCGCGGCCGACCCAGAGCCCGCCGGCGCGCTGCAACGTCGCACCGCCCGACATCGACACCGCCCGCACAGCGGAAGCAGCCCACGACGCCACATCGCGCCAGGGCAGAAGCTTTTCACGCCTTCTCTAGAGTAGAGAGAGAAGAACTACTCCGGGGGTAGCCAACTCCTAGCACCGGTGCCTTGTCGAGTCGTTAGGGATTTTGTGCTATTTTTCGCCGTTTTTTGCGATTTTGATTTTGTGGATTTCGCACCCCTCAAAAGCCTTGATAAGATTGCACATGGAAGCTAAGCTGCCTAGGGAGTTCTAATCTACCTATGAGGCCGCCCCATCAAAAATTCGTGGCCTATGCGGCCCCCTAGCCCTAACGCCGGCACCCAAAAAACGGGTTAGAGGGCCATACTAGGGTTAATGGTGCACCCATACTGTAGGAATGCTAGCTAACAAGATGTCCTACGACGCTATGTTCTATCGAGGGGGGAGGACGACTACGGCGTCACTCATCAGATGCGCAAGATGTGGAAGCCGTGTGCGTGCGTCTGATGAAACGGGGCAGGGGAGGGCGAGCCCAGCCCCAGCAGCATAGTGCGAGAGTTCTAGCGGTGTGTGACACACCTGGGAATGGGGGTTGATGAGGGCGCGCGGGGGGGAGGGGGGGGACAGTTGTAACTTGTATCGTCGGAAGAAAGACCGCGAGCGGGGATCAATCCCCCAGAAAGCGGCGATCACTTCCCATAGAATTCCTCCGGCAGAGAACGCCGAGCCCCAAGACCCCAGACCCCAGAAAGAGAGACGACTTCTTTGGCTCTGAGGAGCCACCCTGTCCCCGTGGCTGCTTGCGATGCCAAAGCTGACGCTCGTCTACGCGAAGATGCGCGCGATCGCTGAGCCGATCCGCATGACTGCCGCCGCTGCTGGCGTTCCGCTCGATAATGCCTTCGTCTGGGACTATTATGGAAAGCCGTGGCCAGAGGTCAAGCCGACCCTGGCGTTTGGAGCGGTGCCCGTGCTGGTCATTGAGGATGAAGGCAAGAAGACTGAACTTTACATGTCGACCGCTATCACAAGATACATCGCAACTATCGGAAAAGCGCTGCCAGAGGATCCAGTGGACGCCGCATACCTTGATATGATGATGGAACGAGTGCATGAACTCTTCCTGCCTATGAACCCTTCAACTCAATTTGCCAAGTTCTTCCCTCAGCAAGAAGAAGGGCTCGCAAAGGTTGAGGCCTATTTGAAACAGGTCGAACCGATGGTTGCGGCGAACGGCGGGCCCTTCCTTCTTGGTGAGAAACCTTATTACGCCGACTTTGGCATCTACCACCACATGGATCTCGCCCTGACACTCAAGGCAAGTGTGTTGGATGAGTACCCAGCGATCAAGAAACTTGTGGAAGCTGTCGCGCAGGTCGATGGGGTGAAGGAATACCTGGCGTCCCGACCTGAACTGACTGGCTCCGGCTCTGATCCGAAGCTGGTGTACGATGGGGTGCCCAAAGATCCTGGCTTCGCCCCCTGACGTTTTGCAGATGGTCACTACCAACTTCGAGACTCTTGCCATCGCCGCTGCGCTTGGAACATGGCGATATCACACCGACCAGATCGTAGGATACAGAGATACATGGGGCCTGCAGTTGCGGTCCTCACCCTCGCATCACACTGCTCCGCGGCGCAGCCACGGTTCCTGCTACGTTTCCTTCGGTTGTCAGTTGTGTCGGTAGCGCTACAGCCTTCTGGCCCAACTACGAGGGAGTGCTCCGTAGGTGGGGCAGAAGGCTGATGCGGCCCTTGGCACATAGTTTGAAGTCGTGGCTATATTCTTTGTACTTTGTTCAGAGCCTGAAAATCAACAACCAACAGCAAACTTTATTATAGTTGGTATGCGATACTAAAAACTATTGTTATAGTTTTAGCGATGGAGCGCGCGCCGACCGCTCCCACCTCCCAGCCCCCCGCCGCCACGACGCCCCACCGGGGCCGCCCCAAGCCGCCGGAGCCAAAGCGCTCGCAGGCTGCCCCCCTCACAAACAGTGACGTCGACATGATCCTCCCGCCATCGCCTCCCCAACAGCTCCAGAAGCAGGGAACAGGCAGGGTCCTATTCCCTGCAGAACAACAGAGCCAGCCTCTGGCCCTGCCGCCTGCCTCTGCCGCCATGCCACCCCAACAAGGACTCCCCATGGTGGGTGGCAGCACTGCTGCCATCCCCATGGAGGCAACTCCTACCACCAGTGTGACTGGCGGAGTGGAGTGGCTGTGGCTGTGGATGTGGATTGGGACTCTAAAGATTCTTGAGACAAGGAATGGGGCTCTCCAGGGGCGACCGTGCTCACGGAGAGCTGAGCACGGGGAGCACTGGGGCTGGAGGGAGGCATGGCACCGGCAGACCGGCAGGGACACCGCTCACACGAGCCCGGGGCGACGGTGGTCGAGAGAGAGAGAGCTCGCCCAGAGCCCCAGGGAGTGCGGCCATGGGCCATGGGCGCGACTCTCGGAACTCTGGGACAAGAGAAAACGCGGGAAACACACGGGGGCGCGCGCAAGGAAAGAAAGGGGGCGCACACATGAGAAAACAAGGGAGGGGGATCGAGAGCGATCACCCCTATCCTAACACACGGGGGAAAGAGAGGAAGATCGGGATCGGAGGATCCCGCCGATCGGACGGAGAGGAATCAAGCCGAAGGGAGAGACCAAAACACGCGAAGGCGGGAAAGCAAAGAGAGAGGGCCTCTCTTTGGGAAGCCTAAAGGGCGGCTCTCCCCCCGACCGCAACACCCCCCCCGATGGGACACCCAAGAAGGGGATGCCCATCGCAAGAGGCGGGAAGGGGGGAGAGAGACATGCAAGCAAACGAACGAACAAAGAAAGAAAGAAAAGGAGAGTGGCGATGGACGGACGAAAGAAATTACGAGCAGAGAGGGCCGACGGTCGAGGGGACGGCGCGGGGGTCGTCGGAGAACGGGCCGGGCGGGAAGGGAAACGCCGACGGAGGGAGAAGGGCGTCGGCGGCGATGGCGAGGGAGCCCGCAAAGAAAGAGGGCGGCGGTGGAGCGTCGGCTTCGACGGAAGAAGGAGGGGTGGGGGCGCCTTCGAGGTCATCGACCATGGCAAGGAGGGACGCTTAGGTGTCGTTCCGTCAATTGTGGGACATCAGTCGAATTGAGCGATCGAATGTCCACAGTTTAAAATTAAAATTAAATGCAGACTAGCCTTTTTCTCTCTGCTTCCCCCCGCGGTGCGTGTTCCCCCTCGGGGGGACGCCGCGTTATTCCCCTGCGTCTCCTCTACGGGATCGACAATTACATAAACACTCGTGTTGAGAGATATTTCGCACGGATGATAATCACATCGGTGCACGCCGTGCATGGGCACGGCGCGATGTGCATCGGCCCCCCCGCGGAGACGCCGTGCGTGCGCATGTCAACTTTTTCCATCTGGGTCCCCCCCCCTAAGCCCTAAGGTCCACAACTACTACGTAAACTAGCCGTATAGCGATATTTCTTTGCGCAGCACATGTGATGACTTGCAATCACATTGTGC
>CM030935.1:1112203-1140751 GCA_018136815.1 Isochrysis galbana
AGCGCTCGCCGTTGGGACAAGTTGCGGACTTGTCACAGTGGTGGATGTGGGGTCAGAGAACTCAGTCCGCCCGCCGCTGTGTGTGGGTCATGGGCGTGTCACATCTCTTGCTTGGTGCTCAAATGTGGAGCTCACGCTTGGTCACGAGGATGGCGCCATTACCCACCATGACATGCGTATCCGGAACGGAGGAATTGTGGCCGTCCTCCAACGACATCGCGGAGAAGTGTGCGGGCTCAAGTGGTCTTCGGACGCGACGCCCCAGCTAGCAAGCGGCGCGAATGATCATCTGCTCCGCATCTATGACGCGCGTGCTCTAAGTACGCCGAAGCTTCAGCTCGACGCACACAAGGCTGCCGTCAAGGCGGTTGCATGGTGCCCGTGGAGACGTAACCAGCTTGCCTCGGGAGGCGGTTCTGCGGATCGGTTCATCCGTTGTTGGGACACAGGCTCAGCCGAACCAGCTCTGCATGCAGTTGACACTGGGTCGCAAGTATCTGGCCTACAATGGTGTCCGCTTCAGAAGGAGCTCGTGTCGTCGCATGGATACTCGCAAAATTCTGTGCGTGTGTGGAGGTGGCCGCAACTTCTTCCGGTTGCCGAGTTGACGGGACATCGTGGACGCGTCCTGCATCTCACAATGAGTCCGGATGGTAGTACCGCTGTTTCTGCCGCCGCAGATGAAACGCTGCGTTTCTGGAGGCTCTCTTCGCCCGGAGACGGCGGGGGGCATGGAAGAGCGCCTCCCGATCAGCGCCAAGGATTGTCCATAGGATGCCCGCGTCTTCTGCAAAGCAGCATCCGGTGAACGATTCGTCGCCTGCCTTTATTGATGTGGTCAAGAGAGTGGTACATCAGTACCAGCAAGGTCAAGAGCTGGCGTTGATTGTGTTCAGTCGTCACGACGAGTTTGGATCTCGTACGTGGATCGGCATGGGGATATTTATTCTCGAATGGCGAACGAGTCGTGCAACGTTTCGCATTTGGTGCAATGCCATTGCACCTTCTGGCTGGTGTGTATTATCGTGGCAGTGATCTCGAGGGGCAGAAGACGGCTTCGATCAACCAGCGCATTGCGCCGCATGGTCAGTGCCTTCAGCTAGATCAATGACATATTATAGCGACATCAAATTACGACCTCAGGTCTATTCCCTCGTGCTTCAATGGGGTTGATGATTGTGGGGGCGCTGAAAGTCGGAGCTTGCCTCGGATAGGTGTGCACGTGGTTTGCACATTTCTCATTGTATCGTCGTTGGATTGCCATTCACATGCATGTGTATTGTATATGTGAGAGAGAGCCCCTGCCCGTCCTACGCCCGCCCTACCCTTTGTACAGCTGGGCACCAACTAAGTTTATACTTGGTTCGCCCATGGGGGGGCACGAGCCCCCCCTCTCTCCACTCCTCCCCTGCCATGGGGGAGGAACCACTCATGCTCCTGGCATGCCTGATGGCTTGCCAAGAGCACACAGCCCTACTGACGCACTCTCTCTCTGGCAAGCTCGCCTGCCTCGCGCTGTCAGAGCAAGGCTGATCTCACTCTTGGAGATTGCCTGCGAGGGCGCGCCGGCAGCTAGCGCGGAACGCGGTTCTTGCGGGGAGCTCATGGAGCTTTCCTTGGGAGTGACTACCGGCATGGTGATCGACGCACCTACCTCACGCTCCTCCTGCAGGCGCGCAGGCGCGCGCCATCCATGGGTTAGAGCCGCAGGGAAGAGAGGAGGAAGAGGGAAGAGGGAGGGTAGGGGGGAGCGGCAGCTCTCCCCTCCGGCGTTAACGTGTCTTTTTTTTGCCTTGTTAAGGTAAAGAAGACAGGGGGTACCAGAGCCAGGATACGAGGGAAGGGCCGCGGCTCGCGCCGCGGCCAATCGCTTCGGCGAGAGAGTTTAGCGCTTCTGGGCCCCTAGTTTCACGAGTGCCCCCCCCCCCCTCTTGCGTTGTTTTTACCCGAGAGGGGTTTTCCCCCAGCGTGGCCTCGAGGAGAGGGCGTGCTGGGGTGCGCAGGTGCAGGGTTGGTGCGTGCACTGGAGGGAGGACAAATACAAATATCGAGGGGAAACCTGGAATCTAGACAATCGCACAGCGAGCGACAGGCGACCTGGCTCCTTTGGGTCAAGATTACCCGAACGGAGGAAACCTATAGAATCTAGACCTGACAAACAGGCTAGAAGGAACGAAACGAGAACCTGAATTCTAGGTCGCTAGGGACGAACCCTACCAACCTAGAAGTGCCTGAGCTTCACCGTGTGGCCGCACGGCGAAGGACGTGGAGATAAGAGCTCGGAGATCGCATCATCTAGTCATCTAGGATGAAAAAAAAACCTTTTAATATTCTTACCGCACTCGCGGCGAATGGAGCCACTACCAACTACAAGTAGCACGTAGCATACTCTCTACACCCCCATTCCCCGGCTCTTCTCCCCCCGCCATCAGGCGGCTCCCCCCGTACACTACTAGGGAGATTAGGGTGGAGGGCTTCGTTAGATATGGTCCGGTGGCCCGCGCCCCCCCCCGGTGATCTTTCCCCCCCTTCCTCCTATGTCTCCGAATGGGCGGCCGACTCTGTCTCGTCTTATCCTGTAAACAGGCGCGAGACTTGCCGATTTTCCGGTGGGCGGAGCTCTCGCTCGCGCCCACCCCCTTCTCCGCGCGCTCTCTCCCCTCTCCTGCGGCACGCGCGATGGCGCGCCTGCGGCAGGCCTCCAGCTGCCCTCTGGCGGCCCCTTGAGGCTCCTGGAGGCCAGCTCAGGGGGCAGAGGAGGCTGGGGCTGGGCCCTGGCCTCCCCTGCCTCTCCCTCGTTGGCGTTGGCGCTCCCGAGCCTCTGGGGCCCCCATTCTGCACCTGTCTGTCGACCAGGGGGGGAGGGGGGGGTTGGAGCAATGGGCTGGTCACGAGGGGCCAGGATGGGCGAATGGGGCGAGCCTGTGGGGAAGGGAGTGGGTCAGTAGGGCAGTGGCCTCCTGGCAAGCCATCAGGTGTGCCAGGAGGATGGGTGGTTCCTCCCCCATGGCAGGGGAGGAGTGGAGAGGGGGGGGGGCTCGTGCCCCCCCATGGGTCAACCAAGTATAAACTTAGTTGTCTAGTCATCTAGGATGAATGCGACACACGCGCGAGGCGAGAGGAGTACACGCTTAGAAGTTAAATAGTTTTTGAACGCCCGACAGTGTGGCAGTGCGGCAGTGCGGCAGTGCGTATTGTACTCCTAGTATTGCACAAGCACAAGTCGACCTACACAGAAAACAAATAATAATAAAACATCTGAAGATTCGGGCTACTCACGCTAGCTATACGGGTCCACGTACTCACGGTACTCACTCACGACATCGCCTATACCCCAGTTTACTCACTCCCTTACACCACCCCCTTCGTTCCTTTGTCTTTGGTATCGGGGGGGGGGCCGCGTGCACTACAACGCTACAACGGGCCAAGTGCAAGGGGTGGGCTGGGGCAGACCCGCTGGTGTGGTGTTCCTGTGGCAAAACAAACATGAACGCCTCTTGCGTGTGACACTTCGTGCCCCTGGGAGGTCTTGGCCCCCTCTTCTCTCTTCTCGCGTCCTTTTCAAGTATCGCCGCGCGCGCTTTCGCGGCATTCGTATGTCGCGCGGGATGTCGGCCTGTAAACATACCGTAAACAGGCGTGAATATTACCTTTTTTGTGTCAGATCGTGTCTTTTTTTTGTCGTGCTTTTTTCGTCGTTCTCTTCGTTCTCCTAGGAGTACGGGCGTGCGATGCCTGCGCGCGCCATGGCGCCCCTCTGAGGGGACCCTCGGGTCCCGGGTCCCCCCAGAGGGCCAGCTGGGCCAGCTCAGGGGGCAGTGGAGGCTGGGGCTGGGCCCCTGGCCTCTCCTGCCTCTCCCTCGCTGGCCTCGCTGGCCTTGGGTGCCTTCCTGTCGGCTCAGGTGGTCTGTGGCTCAGTGGTGGAGAGGGGGGAGGGGGGTCAGTACGAGCGAGGGCCAGTGCAGGCGAGTGCGTGCGGCGCGCGGCGCGCGCTCGGCGAGGGTCTGGGCCAGAGTGATGTCAGCTCAGCCCCTGCCAGCAGGCAGGGGCTGAGGTTGAGTGTGCAGGCCCACCCAGGGGGTGTCTGCGATGGAGGAAGGGGGGAACGGGACCCCCATGACCCTATCAGTTTTACTGTTCCATAGAAAACAAATAAAGTAGAGTACTGCTCTAGCTCTACTACTCTAGGAGTAGAGAACACAAAAATCGGAGGCCGCCAGCGGCGGGCGCCTCCCCTTCCCCTTCGTCCTCTTCCCCCCTCTCCTCCTCCCCTCGGCCTCTCTCTCTCGCTCCCCCCCCCCCCCCCCCTCCCCCCCCCCCCCCCCGCGCGCCTACCTGCTCCTCTTCCTCTCCTCTCTTGGCGGAGGTTCCCCAACCTCCCACTCCCCCACCCCATGCCGCCAACGCCATGTGCGGGTGCACAGCTCGAGCGGGGTGCGGCCGCGGGCGACTGGATGCTCCGTCTGACGATGGGCGTACCGCTCTCAGCCGGTGCAAACGTGCGTGTCGAGCTGCCGCAGGACGTAGCGTGGAATCGCCAGGGCGGCTTTCTTGCCTTCCCACATACCGCTCCAGTCGGGGCGCAGGTGCACTACCCAGACGACCGCACGCTCGTCCTCGACATGGGCGCTAGCACACGTCCAGGCGCTAGATTCGAGACGTTCCTGCACTCAAATGGCCTCGAGGACACTGGATTCTCGGTCTCCTGTTCAAATGTTCCACCTGCTCCACCTCAACCACCCCCAAATCCATCGCCCCCGCCGCTGCCATTCGACGCCCCCCGAGCACCTCCAAGGCCCGATCTACCGCCCAAGCCTCCTCGTCCTCCTCCATCTCCACCTGCTCCAAGTCCCTCACCCCCAAGGCCGCCGCCGCGGCCACCACCTTCTCCTCTACCCGGTCCGCCACCTCCTCCTTCGCCTCCATATCTCGGCGGACTGAACGAGTGCCAAATGGCACTAACTGCGCAAGCCGTGCCAAAGGGACCGCCTGGAAACAAGGAGTGGACCATCACGGTGATAGCTAATCTGATGTTCGTTCCCAACGCACGTGCATTCTTGTACCCTGGGTCCTCGGAGATTGCTGCAGCTTCCCACCTTTCCATGCTCCAGAATTTGGTCCCACTGCAAGGCGGTATTGCCCAGGCCGCGCTCGATGCGGGTGCTATTGGATTCGATATGACACATAGCAGAGGCTCCTTCGTCATGAAGAATGACAAATTCGTCACTCCAGTCTACCAAGGCTGGATCGCAACCTCTTGTACTGGGAGCTTTCCACCATCGCCACCTCCGCCGAATCCAGAGCCCTCACCGCCTTCACCGCCCCCTTCTCCGCCGCCGCCGCCTCCACCGCCGCCGCCCCCACCACCACCGCCGCCGCCGCCACCGCCGCCGCCGCCGCCGCCTCCGGATACCACACCAATCGCCTCCAAGATATTTACCGACGACGCTTCCAACACGCCGCTCCGAGCACCACATTCCAGCTCGGTTGTTGCTCGAGGCCCTTCAGATTATCATCATGATTCGGCGTCAGTTAAGCCATTTGGTGGCATTGACGGGCCCGATCTGAGAGCGGGGAATGGTGACTCGCAATCATTCACATCGCAGGGCGGTCCTAGTATTCCACCGGCGGACGACCTCACACCTCTCGAACGGCTTAGCGGCTGGCGCCCGTCGGGCGTTGCAGTGCTGGCGGTCATGGGGGCAGTCTTGGCGTGCGTGCTTCTCATCTGTTGCTGGTGCACACGGACAAAACGCAAAGGTGGCAGGAGGTACAAGCATAAGCATAAGAAGTTGTCTCGTACTGAAGATGACGGGGACTTTGCGGGCCATATGGACGACGAGTTGGACGACGAGTTGGACGTGGCCGACGAGCACACTCCCCCTCGTACGGCGCCAGTCACGACTATGCGATTCGCGTGTGGACAGCGCCAGCAGGCTTTCAGCATGGGAGCTAATGCTTGGGAAGTCGAGCAGATGGAGGAAGTCAAGCAGATGGACGATCAAAGGCCGGAAAGTCCCATTAGTGCAAGGGTAGTGGAGTTGCCTGTAGATTCAAGTGAAGGTGGCTTGGATTGCGGCACGGGCTCAAATGACCGCAAACTCATGAAGTCGAATAAACCAAGTGCCTCCGCACTGCCGCTGCCCAGCGGGACGAGGTTATCTTCACAGCTTATCCTGGATTTGGAATCCGCGACGGCCGGTCTCGCAAAGGGTCTGGACACCCAAGTGAACTTTGAATCTCTGCGGAACTCACAGCGGAACACTAGTGCTGCCGGACCAGAAATGGATTGAACTCGCGTGCCCTCGCATTAGAGAGGTGATGATTCCGGCCGTTGTGATTCGTCGCACCTAGGTGTCAATGAACACTGACCATGCATCTCGTGATGACAAGGAGACGGAGGCTGTGTGTTTCTGACCTCGCTTGACTCTGCCATGCTCGCCACGCACCCACGTACATCGTCTCGCCCTCCGCTTCCTACAGGGACCTACCAACTTCTAGCTTCCCCCATCCTAGCCATTTTCCAACCATCTCCAAACAATCCGAAACGGACGGACCATTCTTCCTAGGTTTCCCCCTCAATTTATGAGAAACAGTAGCAACTACTTTTATGAGTAGGGGTCAATGGGGGCCTCGCGCCCCCCCTCCCTCCATCGCAGACACCCCTTGGGTGGGCCCGCACAACCATCTTCAGCCCATGGCCCTTTTGGGCCAAGGGCTGAGCGCTGAGCAACCAACGGCACATCTGACCGGACACTCAGTGGGCGCGCACCACACGCATTCGCCTGCAATGGCCCCCCATCGAATTGCCGCCCCCTCACCACCCTTGTGGCAGGTACCTCGAGGCGCAGTCTTTCATTTTGTGGGGGAGGGAGTGGAGCTGTGGCTGTGTTGCATGTGAAGGCGGTGGGGTTGGTGTCTGTAACATGTGAGATACAATTCCTGGGGGCATGGGGCACGGGCTGGCTGCCAGAGGCGAGAGAGGCACGCGACGGGGGAGCTGAGGACGAGCGAGCGGCCTCAGTCGGCATGCAGTCGCGTGAGACGAGGACGGGAACAGGGAACAAGAGGCACACGAGGATGTCGCATCCGCGATCGACCTTTTTGTTTTAGAAGTTGTTTGCGTTTCTATGTTCCCTCCTTGCAGGCTAGCCACGAGTCACCGTCGCAGGGTCCTACATTCGTCCATTCGCCCTTGTTGCCCTCGCCTCCTCCTTTGTCGCCTCCTTTGTCGCCTGCTTGCCCCTCACCTGGCTTACCTCCTTGCGTGCTCCTCGCGTTTTAGGCTAAGTCGCGCGTTCAGGTATCGCCGGTGCAAGGAACCGCCCCCTTGCGTGACCCTGATTCCCCCTCAGGTGTTGGCCGTTGGATTATACCGTGGCGCTATTTTACTTCGGTTTTAATCAAATCACTTAAGGGTTTTCGAAAGATTCCCTCCTTATTCCTGTTCGTAACTGTCGCCCCCGTCGGATCGTCCGTCGCCCCGTCGCCCGTCGCTCTCTTGTCGGCATTCTCTTCCTTGTTCGATCTGTCAGCGGGTTCCTGTGCGTTCCGTGATAGGGATACGTTAGTGTGGAGAGTGTTGACGTGAGTGTAGTGTCATCTCGTCGGTCCATCGGCCCCTAACCGTCTGTCGTCTGTCGTTCTTCGTTCGTCGCTCTCGTTCTCGTTCTCGTTCCCGTTCTCGTCCCTCGTTCTCAACACTACCAACCTACTTTTATAAGTGGGGGTCAATGGGGGCCTCGCGCCCCCCTCTCTCCATCGCGGACACCCCCCGGGATGGGCCCGTACATTCAACCCCAGCCCCTGCCCTTTGGCAGGGGCAGGGCACTCATCATTCCTGCCCGGACCCTTCGTGGGCGCGGGCCGCGAGCTGCACTCCCACGCCCGCGCTGGGCCTGCCCTCGAGCTGACTCCCCCCCTGTCCCTGGTCGTCAGGCATACAGGGGACTTCTGGCGGCTCCCATGGCCAGCGAGGCGAGCGTGGGAGAGGCAGGAGGGGCCAGGGGCTGAGCCCCAGCCTCCACTGCCCCCTGAGCTGCCCTTGCTGGCCCCCTGGGAGCCCCCAAAGGACCCCTGAGAACAAGCCAGGGCGCGCCGCATGGCGACGCGCCGCAGGAACAACGATGGGTGAGAGTGGAGAGAGGGAGAGGGGGGGTTTTGCACCCCCCCCGATGGAGTGCAGGTAGAAACGGGCCCCGTTTGCGTTAGCAAACGGGTGAGGGGCGGCTGGCGACAGGAGGGAGACGAGAAGGGAGTGGCTCAATGGCGAGGAGAGGATCCCAGGTGGCGCAGGCTACTCGAGTCGCAGTCATTTATTTCTCGAGGACCGCTCACGGCGCGAGCTGGTAAGGGCCGTTCTTCTTGGTTTAGAGAGTTCCTCCCCGCCCCCCCCCGGTGCTTTTTCCCGGAGAGTCGGCCGGCGTCGACCGGTCCGCCTCAATGGGTTTTCCCTCATTTTAACTTGTGGGGGGTTAGAATGGGAGCCGGGGGTCTGCGAGGGGGGAGATGCGGAGGGGTGCATACGTGTATGTGTCTGTGGCAGCAACATGCGCCGAGGCGTACGGGCAGGTGCGCTGAGGGTTGTCGTGTTGCTACCGGGCTAGTGAGAGTAGTGGTACTAATGCTCAGTTAGATTATTATTATCGTTCTCAACACTACCTCAATACCAAACCTCACCACTCCCTCAGCCTCAGTCTATCCATCCCGACCCTCCCAGCCATGTCCGCTCCGTCGTCGCGCTCGCCCTCGCCCAAGCCCGTCCTCCCGCCTTTCTCTGCTGAGGAGGTGGTCCAGCCCGTCATTGGCCACCCCCCAACTTCCGCCGCGCCTCTCGCCGCTTCCCTTCCGTCCCCTCTGTTCCCATCTGAGGTAGTGGTAACCTCGGATCCGTCAGAGGAGGGACACAGGGGCGCTCGTGCGGTGGCGTTGAGCGTACGAAAGACACCGAGAGAGCGAGATGACACGCGGGGGGGGGGGGGGGGGGGGCACGCGGGAAAAGAGAGGGATGAAACGGGGCCGGCGACTCAGACAAAACAGCAAGGGAGAGGGGAGGGGGCGATCCTATCGGGAGCGGGCAGAATACGGGCGCTGATACAAGGAAGGGGGGGGGGAGACCGGGGCGTGACGGAGCGGAGAAGGAGTCGCGCGGGGGGACCTAAAGGCGGGAAACAGTGCGAAGAGAGATGTGCGACCCTCCCTACCGCCGCAACACATTTGCTCGAGGAATGCTCGCGGCGAGAGTTGTAAGGGCGCCGTTCTTTCTCCGTTCTGCTTCACGGACGAGAGGTTCCTTCCCCCCCCACCCGGTCCTTTTTCCTGGTGAGTCGCCCGACGTAGGTCGGTCCGCCTCACTGGGTTTTTCCCTCATTGTAACTTGTGGAGAGTTATAATGGGAGCCAGGAGCCAGGGATCTGCGAGGGGTGAGATTTGAAGGGATGCATATGCACGTATGTGCTTGTGGCCTGTGGCACCAACACACGTCAAGGTGTACGGGCAAGTGCGCTGAGGGGTGTCGCGATAGTACCGGGCTAGTTAGTGGGAGTAGTGGTACTAACGCTCAGATGTTTTATTAGACGTATTATATTGGAGTACCCTTGTGGTAGGTATCTCGGGGTCTCGGGGCGCAGTCGTTTATTTCTCGAGGACCGCTCGCGGCGCGAGCTGTTAAGTAAGGGCCGTTCTGCTTCATGACGAGAGGACGGAAACCCCCCCCCCCCCCCCCCGGTGCCTGTGCTTTTCCCTGGCCCTGGTGAGTCGTCCGACGTAGGTCGGCCGCCTCACTCACTAGGTTTTCCCTCTCCCTCATTGTAACTTGTGGGGAGTTATAATGGGAGCCGGGGGTCTGCGAGGGGGGCGATTCGAAGGGATACATATGTGTATATGTCTGAGGCATCAGCACGCGTCAAGGGCCAAGGTGTACGGGCAAGTGCGCCAAGGCCAAGGGCTGTCGTGATAGTTCCGGGCTAGTGGCAGTAGTGGTACGTACTAACGCTCAGATGTTTATATATAATCTTAGTGCGAGTTAGAACATGTACAGGTGAAGGGGTAAACAACCAAAATCTCTCGTTGTTTTGCATCCCTTACGATACCAGACACAAGGGAGCCCAAGAGAAAAGAAGAAAGCTAGAACTTAGCTATTGGGCTACTACTCACCTGCTAGCCTGTGGTAGCTCAAGGCCAAACAAATACGGGGGGCCATGATATCGGCATGCGGTGCACATGCGATTTGCGTAGAAGATTGCAACTAGACGTCCCTCGCCCACACCCATGCCAAAAAGTTGGGACTCCGACTAGCGCTGGCGTCTAGTGCCACGGGTGGATGGGACCAAAGGAGCATAGCTGAAAGGCTCTCAGCGATGGCACATTTGGCCAATTCGCCAGTGGTGGGTCGGCGCGACACACGTGCGATGTTGCGGGAGTGAATGTGACATTCTTAAACAGCAAATTCTCGTTGGTTTCCACCCGTTCATGGCCGCCGGTCGCTACGACGGCAACACCTCTTTCGCCCATTCCTCTCTCGCATAAAGTAGAGATCAGCGATGGCCCTCCATGTGCGTGAGTGCGTGTGGTGGTGGGATGTAGCCAGGATAGGAGCAATAGCACGTAAGGCCACGTGGGGTGTCCAACTCAATCGAGCACGAGGGCCAATAGGCAACTACGAGAAGAGCGACGCTTTGCGATGATGGGCCAGCAAGTCGGGCCGGATAAGTGGAATGTCCTCCGCCTCTAAATAGAATATAGCGACTACTGATTGCCGGTAGACCAACACCACGCTCTCATTCTTATCTCGTTACTTGCGCGTGCAAGGAGCGGGTGGCCGATAGTCATGCGTTGGAGTGCGAAACAGGGAGTGGAAATTGCTGAACGCTTCAAGTGGTTGTAGCGGCAAATCAAGGCTTTCTGGACCATAAACTTCAATATGGAGATTTCGGCAGGTGAGCATGGCAGGCCGTACCGAGCAGAGACGGTAGGATGCCAGACTAGGTTTTGGTGGCAAATCAAAGCTTAATGGAATGTGAAGCCGAGGGCGGATATCTCGGCGATGTGAGAAGAGCAAGCCCGCCACGGATACCCGCTGAGTAAAAGATGGCGCTCCTCGACCCCCTTCCCCGTCGCCCAGCATGGGATGGAGACTGGCTACGTCTTGTCCCATCTTTCCCCCTTTTGCCAGAGAATGAACGCTATTGCCTGACTATATCCTGGTGCACGTCCACGTCATGACTCACGCGTATACAGCGTCTGTCCAATCGCAGGAGCCACGTGCTTCCTTGGTTTCACATGCTAAAGGTTTTCCCCGGCGACCAATCCAGAGCAGTTGTTCGGGCTGATTGCCTCCAAGCAGCCGGACCTGGCGGGGCATACTCCGTACGTACAGTTCGCTCGCGCATGAAGCCAGTTCATCTCTCAGCCCAGCACGCCGCTCACTCGAAGGCGGTGACACAGAAGAAAGGACAAGTAAGCCACCAGGCCGGAGGAGGAGGCTTGCAAGCTGTATGGCGGAGAATAATTCGCTGTCGCTCAGTCCGTCCTCGCCGTGAGCGATAGTCATCATATCAACGCTGGCTTTCGGGAAGTTATGGGCCTTAAGGAATTCATCTTCCTCGACGTCGACGATGTTGGTGCTGTTCAGGCTGAGAAGGACAGCGCGCAGGTTCGATGCCCTGTTCCTGAGAGCGGAGTCCCGCACGAGCGCCAGATCCTCCATATGCCTCACAGCGACGATCACCGTCGCGAAGTCGGATATTGACGGTGCCAGCCGGCTCATGCGTGTGCTGATCGCTCCCCCGATGTCGACCCAGACTCCGCCTCTCAGCCGGGGCAACAAGCGGTACATTTTCATGTGCCAGCTGCCCGTTGCGCTTGCTGTCGAGGGCCACATGTGCGTTTCGATCAGGATGCTCCCTCCCTCACTGGCATGCGTGTCAGCCGCGTCAGATGCTGGCCCGACGCGTCCTGGACCTATGGCGAGGCCCGCTGGAATTGTAGCGAGATGCGTCGAGTTGTACGTGCACACCCGGTCAGGGTGCCGTCCTTCCGCCTCCGCCACATCTTGCTGATGGAAGTCTAAAAAAGCCAATGGCGCGAGGTGCTGTGAGTCGGCGAAGGAGCGCCACAGAACGCGGCCCCGTGCGGGATCCAGCTTCGCGCAAAAAGTCGCCCACTCCTCCAGCACTTGCGCCTCGCTGAGCCAATCCATGTGATCCAGCAAGATCATGGATGTG
This sequence comes from Isochrysis galbana, assembly GCA_018136815.1. NCBI lineage: Eukaryota > Haptophyta > Isochrysidales > Isochrysidaceae > Isochrysis > Isochrysis galbana. The sequence continues at coordinate 1,124,428 of CM030935.1, forward strand.
AAGTAGCCATCGGGGAATTCCTCTGCAACCTCATGCAGCAAGCCCGTGCGAACAGAGACGCGGTCTGCGTGGACCTTGAGCGTCTCGAAGTGTTCCTGGCGCAAGTATCGCGGGCAGCACTCGCGCGTGTACTGACCATACAGGTATCCGTACCAAAAATAATTGTCGCCAGCGACGAACGTTCCGTAGAAGACACGGTGAAGCATTTTCGCCATCCATCCGTCAGCCTTAGTCAAAAGCTCAAGCTGAGAGGCCGGAACGCCCGCGAATGGGCAGATGATGGGCAGCCCGGCCTGGAGGATCCTGGCAAACCTAGCCATCTCTCTCGGGTACGCGTCACAAAGCTGACGCTGCGCCTCGATCGAATCCGCCGTTCGGATTGCTGCGATGAGGCCACCCAGGCCGCACACAGTGGCAATTGATCGCAGAGCCCATGCCAAGGCACCTGCCGCACCTGCGTGCATTGCGCCGTCGAAGAAGGACGCGTGTGCGTCCCAGTGGGCGGCGGCGGATTGGGAGAGGAGCGGGCGCAATTGTTTCCGGTACACGTCGTCGAAGAGCGCCCGGTTTGAGCAGGCGAACAGCTGGAAGAACTGCTCGTGGCTGAGGGCTCTCGCAGCAGCGAGCTTGAGCTCGAGTAGAGCGTTTTGGGCCGGGTTGAGATCGACGGCGACGATGTGCTCGGGACCGTCAAGGAGGCGGTCCAGAACGTTGCATCCTCCAGTCGTGAGCACGAGCAGCCGGTCCTGGCCGCCGAGTGAGAGCAGCTGGCCATCAACCCTCGGGTCCTCCCATGCGACATTGTAGATGATCCCGTTGCGCAGGATAATGCCCATCAGCCGGTCCATCAGCCGGGTGCGCAGCGAGCGCAGGACCTGTCCGAGGCGATCGCGAGCCCATCGGACCGCACGGCGAATCACGCCGACCCGCGCCATCCACACCACAAGGCCGCCTTGCCGCCGCCCCCCCCCTCCACCTTCCCGCCCTTTCCTCTCCGCCCCCCCCCCCCACACCTCCACTCCCTCGCACACGAGCCCCGAGAGAAGGCCGCGAGAGGGACCGCCAAAAAGAAGGGGGAGAAGCCCGGGAAAGGGGGGGAGGGGGGAGAAGAGAAAAAAAGAGGAGAGGAGTGGAGAGCCGGACACACATCTATCTTCCCTCCTCGCATCCTACTCAATACCACTCCTACATTCAGCTCACAAGCTCCCCTTTTGCACGTGTTCAGCCGAGAGATCAGAGATTTTGAGAACTCCTCTGACTAGAGGAGTACACATGAGAAAAAGTCACTCTCTCTGTCTCTCTCTCCTCGCTTCTTCCGCTAGGAGTGCTACGTACACGGCCTCTTTCCAAGCGCAGAGATACCTCAAAACCAACGATGATTCCCTCGTTCCTCAGCTTCTCGTAGGAGTGCGAATACCTTACTTTCTTCTCTCTTCTCTGTCGATACCTTGATCACTCCGCTTCAAACAGAGAGAGGGAGAGGAGGGAGAGAGGGAGAGAGTGGGAGAGAGAGAGGGAGGGAGACAGAGGGAGAGAGAGAGGGAGAGAGAGAGGGAGGGAGAGAGGGAGAGAGAAAAAGAGGGAGAGAGAGGGAGAGAGGGAGAGAGGGAGAGACAGAGAGAGAGAGGAAGGAAGGAAGCAGGAGAGGCAGCAGCAGCAGCGTGGGCGATCCCCTCCCCGCCCCCCGCAAGGGCTTCCCCCCCCGCCTCCCCCCCCCCCCCCCCCCCCCCCCCCCCGCCCCCCCCCCGCGCTCCGCATCTCCTCGCGTTCCTCTCAGCGTCCCGCGGGCGTAGAGCTAGTCCAATCCCGATATTTTTACAACACTACTCTACTCCGATCGATGGTTTCACTTTCGCCGCCTGGGATTCACTTGGCGTGTGAGACGCGAGACGTCAAATGCCGGAGTAGAAACCGCGGCGGAGCCCGTTTGTTTTACTGCGCCCAGTGGGATAGCAGTGAAGGTCTGTCTGGCGAGTTTGCCCACCGGTGTTTCCCCTGGGAGAGTGCGCGGTGGCGATGGTAGGGGTGGGGACGGGAAAAATCGACTTTTCAAAATTGCACCCAAAACTCCAAGAGAAATCAAGGAGGGATTCCTCATGATGACACCAAAGCAGCTACAAAGTTTCGCGAGTTGATTCTTTCGTGGTCACGAGTACGAACGTCCGCAATGCGGTGATTTTTTTGCAGTGGCCAAGGAGTTTTTTTTTAGCTACACACACCCTCATTACCATGAGCGCCATGCGCAAGATGCAAGTGCAAGAGTGCAAGTGCTGCTGACTGCTTCTCAAGTTCGAGCACTTCTGAGATTTGATGAGGCCTGGCGATAGTCTAGTCCCATGTATGTAGTTCTAGAATAGTATTCGCTCTCATCTTCAGTGATGTTCACCAAGACGAGCTACTTCAAACTCTTTTTAGCGGCACTTCGCTCTGCGGCCCGGCGCAGCCCGGCGATGAGCTGAATGAATAATGCGTTCGCAATCCGCGCACAAATGCGCGCCCTACCCACCAATGCGCTACAACGCAGGCGCGAAGTGGCCGCCGCTTCGGCAAAAGTGCAGGCCGTGGTGCGCTCATCCAATCCGCCAAAAAACTACTCAACCTCAAAACAAAGACTAGAAAATAGCAGTAGCAGTAGCAGGCGATTTCTAAATCTCAATCTGTTCAAGGACGCTCGCAACAAAGTTGCACCTAGATCAATTAGTTGTTGTTTGTACCCACACACAACATGCCGCTCGCATGCGGATAACGACTGCACCCATGACAACAACAACGCCACAATCGACAATCGAGGGAAACGTTGATCCCATAGATTCCTAGTAGCTAGAGTACCAAGGCCCGAACTTGGCCCACTCCGCATCGCCAGCCACACTTCTTGCAGCTGTGTGGGGCCGCCTTGAACGCTGGCCTACGAGGTAAGGGAGTGGTGTCATGAGCACAAGCGGGGCCGCGCCCACAGCACGACTTGCATCCGCGTTAGTTAGCAGCCAAGCGCCGTGGGCTCTGGCCCGCATCAGCCACGCGGCCACGGCCATCCAGCTAGAGCCCTTTGGCACACAAAACACCAAGCTTGCAAAGCAAAGGAACCTACGTTTGGGGCCGAGCGCGGCGACATTCTAGCACTATGTCAAGCCAGGCAGGCTGCTAGCGAGATAGATCCCTGTCGAGCCGGCAACACACCCAAACTCCGAGGCAAAAAGAGGGAATGGTGCCGTAGGCACCGATCAGTGCCCACGGCACCACTTGGAGGAGGCAATGCGAGCCACAGCTCCAGCTGCGCTAGCGGTCCAGCGCGGTGGTTCTGGCGCCCGCTCTCGCACCAGCCGCGCTGTCAGCACGAACTCACCACAACCTTCCTGCAACCTTGCGATCCATGCTTGTGTGACAAAGGGAGGAAATGGTGCCGTGGGTACCAAGGGGGACCTCGGTGCCCACGGCACCACTCGTACCACCAACCACGGCCCCGGCCGTGCAAGCGGTCGGGCGCGCCCCTTCGGCACGTCTGGCATCGCGCACACGGCAAATTAAAATTTCACAGCGCCAGCGCCAGCGCACATCGCGCTGGAATATTTCGCCTGCGGGGTAACAGGAGGGAATGGTGCCGTGAGTACCGAGAGGGAGCCTCGGTACCCGCGGCACCACTGACAAGAGGCGTGGGCTACGGAACTGGGCACGACTGGGCCCGATATCAGCCGCTCTAGACGCCTCAGATCCCACTTTGGAGTGGTGGCCGAGGCGCCTTCCTGGATCTGCGCGGTAACCGAAGGGAATGTCAGTTTCTGTGGAGAGGAACGGCCTGGCGAGCATGCGAAAACGTGTGTATCACGCAACATGCATGCTATGGGTTCGGAGTGAGCGGACGCGGGTGTGCAAGGTGAGGAGGGCAGCGCACCGGTGTGATAAGCCGCTCCACGCGCGTCGGAGCGCGTCGGGTCACCAAGATTGGCCGCCATGGCCACCTAACGTGTGGGGGGTCACGAGGGGTTCAAACGACAACACTGAGGCGCCCACCACCAGAGCTCGGCTCGGTCGGCGGGCGAACGTGCTGTTCGACCCACAGAGCCATCTCTTGGGCCAAACTTGTCGCGCCAGTCGCGAGCGAGCCTGCAACACCCCACCACACGTCCGCAGGAGCGTGGTGGAGATCGACCACCTCGAGCGAGGCGGAGACCATCGCTCCGCTCCGCAGACGAGAAGCGGCAGAGGAATTCTTCGCCCCCCCTCACGAAAAAAGTACTCGCTTCCAGGAAGGATGGAAGGGGTTTTCTTTTTCTTCCCCTCCCCACCCCTAGCGATGGCGGTGCGCCACTTGATTGTTGATTGCCATCTGCCATCTGCCACTTGCCATCCGCCGTATGCAACCTTGTGGAACCCCTCAGAGGCCGCCGCCTGCCTGTCGCACCGTGCGGTGCCGCACAGGCATGAAAATGAAAATAATCAATGTTATATCCTAGCCAACCCCACTAGCCACTAGCTAATTGGACACAACTTTTCCGTCCCGGAATCCCGCCATGCCTGACGAGCCAGGTGTCCGAGTGATACCGGGGGGTGGGGGCACTGCCCCCTCCCCTCGATATTTGTCCTCCCCCCAGTGCACGCACCGGCCCCGCGCACCCCAGCGCGTCCTCTCCTCGAGTCCACGCTGGGGGAAAACCCCTTTCGGGTAAAAGCAACGCGGGGGGGGGGGGCACTCGTGAGATAGGGGCCCAGAAGCGCTAATCTCCCTCGCTAGTGCGAGTGGCCACGGCGAGCCGCGGCCCTTCCCTCCTGGCTCTGGCGCCCCCGTCTTCTCTTACCCAAACGACAACTAAGTTTATACTTGGTTGCCCCATGGGGGGGCACGAGCCCCCCCCTCTCTCCACTCCTCCCCTGCCATGGGGGAGGAACCACCCATGCTCCTGGCACGCCTGATGGCTTGCCAGGAGCAGAATGCCCTGCTGACCCACTCTCTCACTGGCAGGCTTGCCTGCCTCGCGCGTCCTGGCCTGTCGTGGCCAGCCCATCGCTCCAACCCCCCCTCCCCCCTGTTCGACAGGCAGACAGGTGCAGATTGGGGACCCCTGAGGCACAGGAGCGCCAGCGAGGGAGAGGCAGGGGAGGCCAGGGCCCAGCCCCAGCCTCCTCTGCCCCCTGAGCTGGCCTCCAGAGGCCTCCAGGGGTCGCCAGGGGCAGCTGCAGGCCTGTCGCAGGCGCGCCATCGCGCGTGCCTGCAGGAGAGGGGAGAGAGAGCGCGGAGAAGGGGGTGGGCGGAGCGAGAGCTCCGCTCACCGGAAAATATGTAAGTCCCGCACCTGTTTACAGGATAAGTCGGGACCGAGGCCGCCGCCAGCCCGGTAGGCGTAGGAGGAAGGGGGGAACGGATCGCCGGGGGGGGGCGCGGGCCACCGACCATATCTAAGCCCTTTTCCCCTATCCCCCTAGTAGTGCACGGGGGGAGTCGCCTGATGGCGGGGGGGAAAGGGCCGGCGGATTGGGGGTGTAGAAAGTTTCCTACGTGAGTAGAAAGTAGAGGCTTCACGGTCGCGTGTGCGGTGAGACTATTAAGAAATTAATTAATCTCTTACCCAAACGGGGCGAGAAGACACGTTACTGCCGGAGGGGAGAGCTGCCGCTCCCCCCTCCCCTCCCTCTTCCCTTTTCCTCCTCTCTTCCCTGCGGCGGGGGCCCATGGCGCGCGCCTGCGGCCCCTCGCTCAGGTCCCCAGATGGCCTGCAGGGCCTGGGAGCACAGCTCAGGGGGCAGGTGAGGCTGGGGCATGGCCCTGGCCCCTCCTGCCTCTCCCTCGCTGGCGCTCCGCGCTCCGCGGCCCTGCGGGTCGACTAGAGCTGGCTGGGGGGTCCTGAACAGGGGGGCCCAAGGGGGAGGAGGGGCTGGTCAGAGGAATGGGCAGGCCACGACGGGCCAGGGCGGGCGAGTCAGGCGGGCCTGTAGGGAGAGGAATGGGTCAGCAGGGCTGTGTGCTCCTGGCAAGCCATCAGGCGTGCCAGGAGAGTGGGTGGATCCTCCCCCATGGCAGGGGAGGAGTGGAGAGAGAGGGGGGCTCGTGCCCCCCCATGGGCGAACTAAGTATAAACTAGTTGTGCCGCACAGGCATGAGCATGACCCGCACACACCTCGCGCTCCGTCCGCAGGCTGAGCCAGAAGACGTGCACGGTGCACGGTGCACGGTGCACGGTGAATGCTGCATGCATTGGACGGCGCCGCGACGCGCGACGCGTCGCGTTGGGAAGTTGAAGTTGGGAAGACGCGTAAACGTTAACACTAACACCGGGGGGGGGGGGGGGGGGGGGGGGGGGCTGCCACACTCTCCCCCTTCATTCTTCTCTCTCCTCCTCTTGCCCCTGCGGCACGCCATGGCGCGCGCCTGCGGCTTGCTCTTCAAGAAAGTACGAAGAATTGCGAGCTGTCAAAAATAAGAATGGCGGCAAGATGAGAAAAAGAATCGTTGTGCGGGCGGACATCGAGGAACCACTGAATAACAGAACGAACGGAGGATCCGCGAGCGATGGTCGGCGCGCTTTTCACGCTGCTTGGGGGCGCCATCTCGCCCGGGCTCGGCTCGGGCGGCGCGGCGCGCTGCAGTACGGGCCCGGCGCCAGAACCACCTGTCGCCGTGCGCTGCTTCCCCTCTTTCCATGCGGCTCACGCTGTCTGGGTCTCGGGGCGCGTGCAGCCGACAGAGGTCGACTTCGTCTCGATCGAGCTCGGCTTGACAGCAGACAAGCGGGCACGCGTGCACTTGGCAGCAAGCGTGGACCCTTCCGGCACGTTCGACGCAAATGTGCCAATCTCTTCCTTGGAGGACGCGCATCAGCGCATGTCAGGGGCCGGCTTTGAGAATGCCACCTTTAGAGTTTCAGTGCGTGCACACCTTCGCCACTGCGCAGAGGATGGAGGCGCATTCTCCTTCTCAAAGTTGACTGGGTCGGACTTCCCTTGTCACGGATCAAATGGCACGATAATTACACGGCCCTTCACTTCATCCGCGTCAAGATCGTCGTCCCCTCCACCTTCACCTAAGCCAAAGACGACTTGGCTTGAGGTGTTTCGTATGACTGAGATGGGGCGCATGCTTCCCGATTTTCTCGACAATCACGACTCCGGGGATCTCGGCGGCGAAGGCGTAGCCGCTTCTCTTTTTCTTGGGATTCCACAATCACAACACCAGATGTTGGCTACAACCGGTTCAGTAGGCGGTCTGAGTGGCATTCGCGGCAGAATACAGCGGCATCTGTTCCAAGCCAAGGATGAGAAAAAGGAAAAGGGCAAAAAAAAGAGCATTGGCTTTGAGGCGATGGCGGGAGTGAATGAATTCTCTCCTACCTTGTGGACTCGCTACTGCGTTGAAATACTTGACTCCTTCATTCCGAACACGACGACCACCACGTTTCATGGCAGTCCTACCACGTCAACTTTTGCCGACTACCGCTCGATGAACCCCTGGTCCTTGATCTTCTCCCTTCCCCCACTTGCCATCTACTTCTGGGCACATGCAGGAGAGGTGGCGCCAGGAGCGGAGTACGGGTCATGGTGTGATGTCGCGGAGGACCGAGCGATTGGCCACCTTTCGCGCGAGAATATTCTGGGCGCTTACTGTGTAAGTCATCACCGCGCAAGAATCTACGAAAGCACTTTGGGGCTGTTAGGCTTCACCGCTGCCGCGCATCTTCTGGTGTCTATGGAACTTTCCTCGTGGAAAGCTCAGCCTGTGTACTGCGAATTACATTTTGTCGCATCCTGTGCATATTAGGTCACCGACACAAGAGCTCCAGATTATCAGATGTGCCTCTGCTCATCGAGAAGTGCAGCAGCCTCGCGCTTCCACACCGGGATGATGCCGATCGGGCTCCCGATCTACCTCAATCCAGTTCTGCCAGGTGCATGAATGGATGCGATTTGGCTCAGATCCATCCCCTTTGCCCACAAATTGACACAGCGACTTGGTGGCCTGAAGATCGTCACCCTCACTCGCCATTTGCTACCGTACAGGAATCTATCCGGGCGAAGCAGCGGGAGCTGACCCCGTGGGTCGATGGTTTTCCCATCCATCACAAGGCCGCTGCCCGATGGGAGCTCCAGTAGGCTCGTCCGGTTGTACATGGCAGCGCCATCCCCTTGCACACTCACTTTATCCGGCCGACATGTTTGCACATGGATTCAACGATAGCATCGAGGCTGATGCCGGCGCCCCTGGCTGGCACCAAGATGAGGCCAAGACCAAGCAGAACATCGCCGCCTTCCGTGCTGCCGTTCAAAATTTGAAGGTACCTTCTTGTGGGCAATTCGATGGGCAGATGTTCGACGAGAAGAATGAATGAGGTTGGGCATGTGGTACATGTGTGCTCTATTGTGTGGGTTTGTGCTCCTAAATGCACCAATTGCTCCCTGTGTCTTCTGTTGAGGTCGAGGTAGCCATTCGTTTCTGCGCCAGTGTTGTGGAACACCCGATGCAGCAGTCGGAAAGATGTCGCCTAAATGGCCTCTCAGAAACCTACTTTTATAAGCGGGGGTCAATGGGCGCCTCGCGCCCCCCTCTCTCCATCACGGACACCCCCCGGGGCCCGGGGTGGGCCCGTACAACTCAACCCCGGCCCCTGCCCTCTGGCAGGGGCTGGGCAATCATCATTCTGGGGCGCGCACTCCCACGCCCATGCTGGGCCTGCCCTCGAGCTGACTCCCCCCCCTGACGGACTGGAGGTTACGGACGGGACGGAGGGAACCGGAAGGTACGGAAGGTAGGCGGCGGAAGGCACGGTGTTTTGGAAATTGGCGGGTTGGACGGGCTGGTCCACCTCAACGGCGGGAGGATGGATGGCGCGCAGTGGCGAGGGCGAGCGGGACGACGGAGCGGACATAGCGGTAGCGAGTGCGAGTGGGCGAGTGGGTTGGTTTGAGTGGTGTTGTAGGCGGGTTGCTTGTTACGCAGGAAGCGAGAAGCGAGAGCGAGAACGAGGGAACGAGGAGCGACTATGGCGACGAGCGTGGGCGAGCGACAGAGGCCGACAAGATCACAATCCGACTAGTCCGACAACAATCCAAGACACGCACATTCAACTTTCACCCAACATCTCCCTACACTAACGTATCCTTCCCCACTTGGGCGGGGAAGACACAGAAGGAAGGAAACAAGGAAGAGAAAGCCGACGAGAGAGCGACGATGCGACGGAAGAGCCGACAGCGAACGGGCCTGTTACAGCGAACGAATATGTAGAAAGTAAGGAGGGAATCTACGTGCGTAAAACGAAAGGGGCGAGAGGGTAGGCTTCGCGCTGGGGGAAAAGTCCTCAGCGACGAACACCTACGACGAGAGCGAGAGCAGGCGCGGGGGAACGACAGCAAGGAGGGACCAAAGAGAGAGCAAGGCCCAAGGTGCAAAGGAGCGAAACAGGGGCGAGACAGGCCACAAAGGGGCGCGACGGCAAGGAGCGAAGGGCGAATTACGAATGAAGAGTCCTCCAAGTTACGAGTAAATCTCCGCGGCGAACAAGAACGATTGAGCACGAAGGCGCACGAGGTAGCAGAAGGTCTTAAGTCGATCGCGGATGCGACACCCCCTGCTAGAATCGAGCGTCCTCGCGAGGTAGAGGTGAGCGAAACGAATGGAAACGAGCAAAAAGCGATGACAAGACAAGTAAGCGATTGGGCGAGCCACACCCGTCCGGACGGTGAGGTGAAGAATCGGCGCTCGGCACGGCAGTCCGCAAGACCGCAGGATTCAGTATAATAGTCCCCTCTCTTCTCTCTTTTACGAGAGTTTTACCTGAGGGTTTAACTTCTTAATAGTCTCACCGCACACGCGGCCGTGGACCCTCTACTTTCTACTCACGCAGCAAACCTTTCTACACCCCCTCTCTCCCGGCCCTTTCCCCCCCGCCATCAGGCGACTCCCCCCGTGCACTACTAGGGGGATAGGGGAAAAGGGCTTAGAGCTTAGATATGGTCGGTGGCCCGCGCCCCCCCCCCGGTGATCCGTTCCCCCCTTCCTCCTATGCCTACCGGGCTGGCGGCGTCCTCAGTCCCGACTTCTCCTGTAAACAGGTGCGGGACTTACATATTTTCCGGTGAGCGGAGCCCTCGCTCCGCCCACCCCCTTCTCCGCGCTCTCTCTCCCCTCTCCTGCAGGCACGCGCGATGGCGCGCCTGCGACAGGCCTGCAGCTGCCTCTGGAGACCCCTGGAGGCTCCTGGAGGCCAGCTCAGGGGGCAGAGGAGGCTGGGGCTGGGCCCTGGTCTCCCCTGCCTCTCCCTCGCTGGCGCTCCTGGGCCTCAGGGGCCCCCACTCTGCACCTGTCTGCCTGTCGAACAGGGGGGGAGGGGGGGTTGGAGCGATGGGCTGGCCACGAGGGGCCAGGACGCGCGAATCAGGCGAGCCTGTCAGGGAGAGAGTGGGTCAACATGGCAGTGGCCTCCTGGCAAGCCATCAGGCATGCCAGGAGAGTGGGTGGTTCCTCCCCCATGGCAGGGGAGGAGTGGAGAGAGGGGGGGGCTCGTGGCCCCCCATGGGCCATGGGCGAACTAAGTATAAACTTAGTTGTTACCTGAGGGTTTAGGCGGTGTGGCGGACGCCCAACTATTACACGGCTAGCCCTGTTACAAACGCTTGGAGGGGTCAAGTCAATGATTTTGCAAGGCGATTTTCGTGGGCAAGATGATGGCTCGCCGACAGAAATCAAGAGTCAAGAGAGCTCCGCGCGGGGGGAACTGCCGCGGGGAAAAAATTCGGCGACCGCGGGGGAACTAGACGGCGCGACAGAGTAGCGAGAGAAATAACGAAAACGAGCGTAGAACCAACGAAACGAGGGGCGAGACGGTCAGAACTCACCGGAGGTGACAACAAAGTCTACTAGAGAGCGGAGCGATGTCGGCATCCGAATGAGGGCCTCGGAGCGGCAGCGAACAAAGGGCGGGGGGCGGGGGGCGGGAGGATGGATGTGTGGAGATGGACTGGCCCCAGGATCCGGGTAAGGCTCCTGAGACTCCATCCTTGGCAACCCACGCGTCCGTAGGCGAGTCCGTGCACCCGCCCATGGGTGAACCAAGTATAAACTTTTAGTTGTGTCGTTGTGTGAGTAGCGGTGTGTGCGTGTCCTTGTATAGGCGGAGTGAGAGTGAGTGGTGCGAGGAGCCTGTGTTGCATAATACTTCCCTCGGAAAAAATCCAGCGTAATCACATTACAACTTATACCACTTGTCTGCGTACACATCACCACACCATATAGCACACTCCATCCATGCCGATTGCCTTCGGCTTGTGGATTGTGTGTCGCACGCGTTGTCTTCCTCTTAGGTCTCGTCATCGGCTCTTGTCCACACATTCACATGTACAACTGCGAGAGCCAATACGGACATTTCAAGCAAGAAGCAAGACTTGTCTTGTCTTCGTCGTCTCCGTCCGAGGAGGATGCCCATACTGCTCTACCATTTGGGTTCTCATTGTTAACTCGTGTGTGACGTGAAATGGTGATCGACGAGTTTCAGCCATCGTGCAACCAATCAAGGGATGGTGCTTCTTGCACAGGGATCACTCGTCGTGTCATCTCGCACGAGCCGCCAGCAGCGTCAATCACCTGGGCTTTTGCGCCAGGAATTTCACTATCCGCTTCCCCAAGAGGTCGTTTCTTGCTCTCGCCGGCCAAAGTGGCGGCCCCATCATCTTCGAGTCCCTCATCCCGTGGCGCGGCGGCAATAGCGGCCGCCTCAGCTTCTGCCGCTTCACGCTTGCGCTTCTCCAAGATACGCTTGCGCTCGGCCTTGGCAGTGGCGCGACTTCCCATCCCGATTTCAAAGACGATGTCAGGTAGCTCCTTCCAGGAGCCGAAGGTGGAAAATTTTATTTTGAGGTACCCATGCGTCTCGTCAGTCACCAAGTTCTGGTTGGCTGCTCGATCGTAGAGCTCTGCTCGGAAGCCCTCCACCTTGTTCGTCATATGCAGCTCTCCCCCTTGCATGCGGGCTTTATCGATGTCGAAGCCGATGAGATACGCCGAGCCCTCTGTCCCACCGGACTGAGCATCAGCGGCGACCGATTTGATAGTGAGCAGAGGCAGCTTCTTCGGCATCAACCGTAAATGGGATAGCGGCAAGTAGGAAATGTATTCGACCAGCTTTTTAACCTGCGATAGGCGCCACGCGGGGAGGGCAGGGTGAGGGGGTTCGTTGATGCTTGCAAGCTGGCACTCGACGCATCGTAGACCAGGGCAGGAGGGTGGACGCAAAAGCTGGATGTCAAGTAAGGCAATGAGCTGCCGTGCTGCCTTCGCCATGCCGCAACAGAATTGGGCAACCACTTGGATGCGCGAGCCGGATGGTTGCAGTCTCCCCTACACCAACGGCAGAGTTGTCCGCCTCGGCGATGGACGTGCTGGCAACTGCACCTGCGACTCGGAGTAGCCCGTCCACGAGCGTAGCAGGTCTGCATGCATCTCGGGTGGTGCTCCAGCGACATAAATCTCAACTGCAAGGTACTTTGAGTGGGCGACCCAAAAATTTGATGGCTGGTAAAGGGGGTCCCAGTTGTCCGCGCCCTCAGCGAGGATGGAGACTACCTTTTCGTGCGCGATGCGCATTTCCTCGCGCATGACAGCGAGCGAGGTCGCTGAGACGGACATGCTCGAGTTCATGGAGGGGTATGCAGGTGTGAGGATGGGCATCTGATCGTATCTGCCTCGCCCATGTGGGTCCCACACCTCGTACACTCGGCCGTCAGCGTCAGTCAGCCCGGCGTCCGTTGGGGGCGTGAGCATGATGGGCGTAGGCCATCGCCAATCTTTCAATATGAAGAAGAAGCGTTCGAGCAGCACGGAGGTGGCCGCCTTTGGGTACAGCTGGCAGATGAAGGCGCAGAGCAAGTTGCAATTGATCCCACCGAGGTAGCCCATCTTGTTCGAGTAGATCCCGCGGCGCTTCGCCCAGAGGCGGATGCAGCGAAGGAGTTGGCGGAACGCCGAGAAGTTCGGGACCAGGTGCTCGATGAGATTGGTGACGCGCGGGCCGTTGAGCGAGCGCTGCGTGCCGGTGTCGAGTCCCTGAAGGATGGTGTCGTTGTTGAGGTCAATTGTGTCCGGCACCGATTCCAGCGGTAGCTGGGCGAAGAGCAGGTCGATATTGACGTCGCCATAGTCAAACGTGATAATCGGTACCGCCGCGCCTGAGATGGCCACCAGATTCTCGATCGAGTCATGGTCCTCCAAGATGAGCTTGAGCGTTTCAAAAAAGTCTTGCCTCGTCACCATCTTTGGAGCGACGCAAATGGTGTCAATGTCCATGCCTACCTCGTTGAGTCCGAGGCGGTAGGAGCCGGAGGTGAAGACCGCGCCGCCCGCCGCCTGCGCCACGCTCTCGGGCAGCCCTTTGGCGAGGCATACAGAGTGCACCCACTCCTTGAACGTGGCGGTCAGATCTGAGAGGATCGCCATCCTCATCTGCTGCTGCTCGATAGTCTCCTGCGGCACAGCCTTCTCCATGTAGGCGTTGAGCTTGTCGGTGCAAGCGAGGTGGTAGGCCGTCGGCGGCTCAGAGCTGATCGCCGGCATCGACTGGCGCAGCGCGGGCGGCGGCATCGGCGGCGTCGGCCCGCCGCGCGCGCCGCCTCCCCTCCCCGCCGAGGCGGCAGGCCCGCTCCCCTCTGGTAGAGTAGAGTAAAGTCGTATTGTATTGTTGGGTTTCCTCTCTCGCCTCGCCTTCCCGCCCGCGCGCGATTTTCTTTTCCCATCTCGCCGCTCTTCTTCTTCTTCCCCCCCCCTTCCCCCCCCCCCCGCGCCCTTCCCGTCCGCTGCACTCTCTGGACCTGCTGGACAAGAGAAGAAGACCCTGTCCCCCCCTGGTTCCCCCCTCTTCTCCCCCCAATCTTAGATTCACACTTCCCTCTCTCCTCGTCTCTTCACTCCCCCTCGGCGGGCATCTCCCCCAGCGCCCACCCTCCTCGAGCCTTTGGGGACGTCTCTCTTCTCCTTCTTCTTCCTCCTCCTCGCGGCTTTCCCGCGAGAGGAGGCAGGGGGGCAGAGTAGGGAAAAACGCGGGAGAAAGCCCCCCGCGAGACGGCCGATCTTCTACTACTCGGAGTACTCGATTACTACAATACCACACCTCTCAGTCTCACTCTCTCTTCCAGCGTCTCCCATCATCCAGACAGCGTCCACAAGAAGAGAGTGTGAAGGGAACCACAGCGGGGGGGGGGGGGGGCAACGGCGAGCCGGGCTCTTTCTTCTCCTACTTTATATATATATATGATCTCTCCTTTTTTTTGCTCTAGCCGGCAGACAACTCCCACCCTTCAGCTCCCCTCTCCCCTCTAATCAAGCGTGTTTTATTACATCACCTTCTTCTCTATTTCGACTCTCACGCCTTTCCCCTCTCCTCGCCGCCTGTCTTCTCTCGCGCCCCATCCACGCATGCTCCACACCTACTCTCTCCTTCTATTCTGTATATTGTTCTCTACTCTACTCTGCTCTACTCTAGGAGAGTAGCTCCCTGTCGCCGCCGCGTACTCTATGAGCTTGTTTGGGCATCATCCTCGCTCCCTCCCTCCGCGCTATTCTATGTACCTCCCACCCATAATTCTCTCTCTCCCCTCCCCCCCGCCCCCCCCCCGCCCCCCTGTCCTCTCGTCCTCTCTCCCTGCCTCTGCGGCTCTGTCAGCAGGCGCGCCGCCCTCCCGCGCAACACCTCGCACACCCTCCACACACAGCCGCCCTTGACCGTGCAGCGCGGACGAGGGAGGCGTGCGGGTGGCGGGCACGGCTCATCAGACACCCCACGCGCCACCCCATACTCACCATCCCCCCCAACCCACCCACCCCAACCCAACCCACACCCATTCCCTCTCCCCACAGCCCTCTCACACATCGAGAGAAGGGGGGAGTGGGCCAGCTGCTAGCTATGAGCAACCACGTCATCCTGCTTGAGGATGGGTGGAACAAGCTCAAGACGGGCGGAGTGCTCAAGATCGAGGAGATTCTCGAGGACGCGCAGGGAGGGGTCTACAAGCACAAGATCAGCACCGATGAGTACTCGCAGCTCTACACGTAAGCCCTCGGAAGCAACGTGCAGAGGGAGGAGGCATGTGGGGGGGGGGGAGCTGTGCGGCGCAACAGGCTCGCGGGCAAGGCTGCTGGCAGGGACAGCCATGCACCCTTATTCCTGTCGGTTGAGTTTGATCGCGTAGCCGCATCGCGGCGAGCTGTTTCCAGCGGGCCGACCTGTGACAATACCACCTGCCCTTGGGAACCGTCAGGACGGTGTATACAATGTGCACACAAAAGCCACCCAACAACTGGAGTGAGCCTCTGTACAACAACTACTGTGAGGCTGTCCACGACTATTTGACTGAACGCATCCTGCCGCGCATCAAAGACAAGCACGACGAGTCCATGCTGCGGGTGCAAGCGCCCGGCACTGATGGGTCTAGCCCGTCTCGCAGCGCATGTGGTGCAAGCATTGCCATCAAGCACAATCGCCGGGCCTAGCCCACTCACTTTTTTTGCCTGTCCGGTGCCATCGGTTTCGCAGGAGCTTGTGCGGCGGTGGGAGAATCACAAAACCATCATTCGATTTCTGAGCCACGTGTTCAAGTATCTGGTACGTCAGACGGTGCTACGCTTGGGTGTGACCTTGAGCAAAGCAAGCATACAATGCGGACGTGGCTCGAGACTTCCGCTGCGACGGAGCGGTTGATGGGAGTGCTTGTTTTGCACGCGATTGTAATCAAGCATCAACTCTGGCGTGCTGACGGGTCACCCGTCTCATCCCATCCGCAGGACCGATTCTACGTGAAGCGCCTGTCGCTGCCAGAGCTTGCCGAGGTTGGGTCGCAGAAATTCTTGGAGATCGTGTTCAACGCTGTCAAGAGGGAGGTTCGCACGGCGATACTCGAGCTCATCCGGCGCGAGCGCGAGTGCGAGCAGGTGGACAAGCATCTTATCAAAAGTGTCGTTGAGATTTTCGTCGAGATGGGGAGCTCGCGCGCGTCACTCGAGACCTATGCCACGGACTTTGAGGAGATGTTGCTGTCTACCACTGCCGACTACTACTCGCGCGAGTCTGCCAAGTGGGCGGAGAAGGACTCCTTCCCCGAATACATGCGCAAGGCCGAGGATCGGCTGCGGCAAGAGGCCGACCGCGTGGCCCACTACCTGCATTCATCGACGGAGGAGAAGCTGCTGAAAGTGTGCGACGAGCAGCTCTTACAAAACCCCGAGCAATTGCTCCTAGAGAAGGAGTACTCGGGCTGCGAGAAGCTTCTCCTAGACAACAAGGTGGAGGACCTGAGCCGCATGTTCCGTCTCTACTCCAGAATCCCAACCGGGCTCCCGCCGATCGCTAACATCGTC
>CM030935.1:1140851-1164851 GCA_018136815.1 Isochrysis galbana
CGGAAGCACATTACCGACGTGGGGCTTGCGCTTGTGAAGAAGCAGTCTTCCAATGCGGACGGCGACCTGATGCCATACGTGCAGGAGCTGTTGGACATCCATGACAAGTACACGGAGCTTGTCGGCACAGGGCCCGAAAAGGGCTGCTTTCAGGGACACACCATCTTCCACAAGGCTATGAAGGAAGCCTTCGAGGTGTTTGTGAATAAAGACATCGGCAAGACTGCGACCGCTGAGCTCCTATCCAACTTTTGTGACAACCTCCTAAAGAAGTCGGGCGAGCGGCTGAGCGATGAGGCGCTCGAGGAAAAGCTCGAGAAGGTAGTGCGCCTCTTTGGTTACCTTTCGGACAAAGACATCTTCGCCGAGTTTTACAAGAAGCAGCTGGCCAAGCGGCTGTTGCTCGCGCGCTCGTCGAGCGACGACGCCGAGCGGTCGATGATTGCGAAGCTCAAGCTGCGATGCGGTGCCCAATTCACTTCCAAGCTTGAAGGCATGGTGACCGACATGAACCTCTCACAGGATATCCAGAGTGCGTTCTCCGATCACATCAAGGACAAGAAGATCAAGCTAGAGACCGATCTGACAGTGCAGGTGCTCACCACCGGTTTCTGGCCAACATACAAGTCAGACGATCTGAACTTGCCCAAGGAGATGCTGCAATGCATTGAGACCTTCAAGGCATTTTATGATCTACGTACCTCCCACCGCCGTCTGCGCTGGGTGCACTCTCTGGGATCGGCCACGGTGCTCGGCACCTTTAGGCCATCTGGCAAGGTGAAAGAACATGACCTCATGGTGTCGACGTATCAGGCGTGCATCCTCCTTTTGTTCAACGAGGCCGACTCCATGGCTTTCTCGGACATACAAGGTCATCTGAATCTGCCCGCCGAGGAGCTCAAGCGCTATGTGCTCTCACTCTGCGTCGGAAAGTACAAAATCCTCACGAAATCTCCGCCATCCAAGGAGGTGGAGCCTACCGACACGCTCACATACAACGTGGCCTTCTCCGACCGCGCGCGACGTATCAAGGTGCCGATGATCGCCGCGAAGATTACGCAGGAAGAGAAGGATGCCACACGGGCCACTGTCGACGAGGACCGGAAGCACGCGATCGAGGCGGCGATCGTGCGCATCATGAAGACCCGCAAGTCGCTCGAGCACCAGAAGCTTGTGCTGGAGGCGTCTACCCAGCTTATGCGTCATTTCAAGCCGGATCCCAAGCAGATCAAGTGAGCAATCCCACTCAAACTCACGCCCAGCTATGCATCGAGAGCGCATGGCAACAGCACGTAAGGCACGACGCTCGCTCCTAGTGCCGCTATGATCACGACATATGCCACCCTCGTGTTCAACCCCGATCCCCATTCCATCCCGCCGTTCACGCACTACAGGAAGCGCATCGAAGACCTCATCCATCGCGAGTACCTGGAGCGCGACGCAAGCAACCCCAACTTGTACAAGTACCTGGCTTGATGTGCACATGCACACTTTTGCGTGAAGGCGTGGACGAAACGACGAGTTTGCGCCGCGGTGTCATCACTTGACCGACCACTCTTTGGCGCGGAGCCACGTGCCGTCGTTTGTGAGTCGCGGTCATGGCCCAATGCGTCTCTAGATCGCAACTAGGGCTGGAGATGCAAAGTTTTTCGTGCCGTGTGCGACGAGCTTTGTCAGTGGCCGTGGACAATGAGCATTCAGCATAATGTGGTGATGTACCACGGCAACGGTGCACGGGGAATGCTTTTGGGGGTCTGGCGCACACACAAGAGTTGGCCGTTGTGTGTAGTCGGTGTGCTGCGTTGTGCATCGTGTGTTTGTGCTCGCGCGCGGGTGTGCTGGCGTTGGTGTCCTGTAGCGCAAGGCGGGTACGACATGGCGTGAGCGAGCTCCGCATGTAGAACGAAAAGCTCCTGAAGGAGCCAGCTACTAGTTAAGCGCTGCATTGCAACTAAGTTTATACTTGGTTGACCCATGGGGGGGCACGAGCCCCCCCCTCTTTCCACTCCTCCCCTGCCATGGGGGAGGAACCACCCATCCTCCTGGCATGCCTGATGGCTTGCCAGGAGGCCACTGCCCTACTGACCCACTCCCTTCCCCACAGGCTCGCCCCATTCGCCCATCCTGGCCAATCGTGGCCAGCCCATTGCTCCAACCCCCCCTCCCCCCTTGGTCGACAGGCAGACAGGTGCTGCGTGGGGGCCCCAGAGGCTCAGGAGCGCCAGCGAGGGAGAGGCAGGGGAGGCCTGGGCCCAGCCCCAGCCTCCTCTGCCCCCTGAGCTGGCCTCCAGGAGCCTCCAGGGGCCGCCAGGGGCAGCTGCAGGCCTGCCGCAGGCGCGCCATCGCGCGTGCCGCAGGAGAGGGGAGAGAGGCGCGGAGAAGGGAGAAGGGGGTGGGCGGAGCGCTCGCTCCTTGGTGCTTGGGCCGGCGTTTTGAGCGTGCGGTGATGCTGACAAGCGTAGGCGTAGGTCGGGCGGCAACGCCGCGCTCGCACTGAGCGCATCCTGCGCACCGGGCCAGACGATGATGGTGAGGTGCATGGCAACAAGCACGCCACGCACACCGCCAGCTTGGTGGGGGGTGCGAATGGTGCGGGCGAGCCGCTGCCGCCGTACGCTGTGCTGGCTGCTGGCTCCGTGGATATAAATTGGGCAAAGAATGGCCCAATCACTCACCTGGCGGGCAAGCCGTTCGGCATGCGGCTCGGATGCAACGAGAAGGGCTCGGTTGATGGCGAGCGAGCGGTTGAGTACCTGAAGACATGCGTGATGGTGAATTGGACAGCGCGCGGTGAGTGGCCAAGTGCGGGCAAGCCCGGCGTGCTCGTGTGCGATGGCGTTATGGCGTTGGCACTCATCTGAGCAGTGCATTTCTCGAATACCACCTGATTACAAACCACATCAGACTCGTGCTGCGAACGCCGCACTCTCGTCCAAGCAGCAGCCCGAAGACCTCTACACGTTCCACCAGCTCAAAAACGCGCGCGAACCTTATGGGCTTTACAAGGCGTTACAGAAGGCGGCGTTCAATCGCCTCGCGAAGGAGTCGCGGAGCGATCTCGACCACGCAACCTTGATCGAGACGTTAAAGGTGCCCTGGGAGCATGCCCTGAGCGTGGCATCGAACAGGAAGGCGTGGCAGATCGGGGGCCTGTGCGAGAACGGCGGCGTCACCGCGCGCCCATACTATCTTTTGCGACGTGCGCAAGAGGGCAAGCCGGAGCAGGCCGCGTGCACACCTCTCGCCAAAATGAAAGTCCGAGCTGTCGACGAGCATCATCTCGAGCGCATCGCCAACTACGCGGCCTTGAAGCCGCCGTGGCAGCAAACGCCCGCGACGGCAGGAGAGGCTGTGGGCGAGGAGGGTGAGGAGGAGGGAGGTGAGGGCAGGGGCCGCAGCGCTCGCTTCACCTCGAGCGATCTCGCTATGCTCCCTTGCACCGCGACGAGCCCGGCCGCGCAGTTCTACAGGTCGTACCGCCAGAAGATCAACACCCTCAAGAGCATGAAGGCGGCCGAGCTGCAGCATGAGATCAGCGCTCTTCCCCCCTGCCATCGCTTCACCTACGCCAACAGGATTCAGGCGCAGGCTCAGCTGATGTTGCGCTACAAGATAATATACGAGGAGAATATCGAGGAGGCGGTGGACGACGCGGGCGAACCTGTGGAGTTGCAATTCGAGATCAAGAAGTCGTGGCTCAACAAGGACTTGCTGAACTACATGTTTCCCGATGACGGCGAAGCCACCAGCGCCGCTCCGGCTGCCTGACCGAGGTGGTGTGGGAGGGCGGTGTGAGCGATGAGTCATCTACAGTGCGTACTGCGTGGTGCAAGAGTGAAGGCGTGAGGCAAGTGCACGTAGCAGCGGGCTCGTGGTGGGCGGCAATGCAGCTAAAAGTGCAGCCCTATACGTGTGAGTGCGATGTGCAGCCGGCGGCACGTGTGCAGTGTTGCTGGACTCATGCTGTTGTGTCCCTCGCGGGCTGTGATGGGTGAGGAATGCACGATTGCGCTTTCGTGGAGTGAGAGGTTGTGTGGAGTGTTGATATGATGCCAACCATAAAGTTTGTCCCACATTAATCGGCACAGCGGGCACGCACCTGATACTGAGAGCAGATGTACACCGGCGGCGAGCGCCCCGCGCTACACACATGTCGCGCCATCTCGTGAAGTGTATGAGCGCTCCCTACAGTGAGTGAGTGGGAGACGAAGGAACAGAGGCAGCTCAGCAGAGGGATGGTGGGCGGTGGGCGAGGGCGTCGAGAACTGCTCACCGGCCACGGCAGTGGTCCGGCAGTGGTCCAAGATAATGTGCCACCATGGCCTCGCGACTCCCTCTCCCTCCCGGTCCACCGAGAGCCCCTACTCCTCTCGCCTCGCGCTATTGTCAGACTTTTGTGCAGCCGTTTTGGGCCCGCTCCACGTGCTGCGACGGTCGTGTGAGAACGACGCGTGCGCGACGGAGCAACGCTGGCAGGGCAGTGTGCCTGCGGTTCTGTCTCACCTGCGGGAGCCCTGCGGCAGCCCGCATGGTGGCTAGGCCAGATGTGTCGGATCAGCCCGATGAAAGCGGGAGTCCTGCCGGCACTTCCCAAAAATAGAACGTCAAACTTTTGGCAACGAGGGGTAGGCCTATTCTAAGCCTCTTTCTACTCTCGGCTGCCCGCGCCCCGCGGAGAGACTTTCCCTCGCCCCCGGCCGGCCGGGGGTCTCCCTCTCTTCTCTCTTCTCTCTTCTCTCCCCTCGCTCGCCCTCCTCTCCCCTCTCATGGGACTCTCCCATCATCCGCTAAAGCATACCGGGCCTCTCTATGGTCTAACATACTTGGCCGGGCTGTCGAGCGTGGGAGAAGATGGACCGTCTCTCTCCCCGTCTCTCTCCCTCCCTCCCTCCCTCCCTTCCTCTCTCTCTCTCCCTCTCTCTCTTCTCTCTCTATCCATCTATCTTTCTCTCCCTCTCTCCCTCCCCCTCTCTCTCAGTCTCTCTCTCTCTCTCCCTCTCTTCCCCCCCCCCCTCTCTATTGTAGTCAGCCCGTGGCGCGAGCTCACCTCTCTTCTTTACTCTCCCTCCACTTTTTCTCTCTTCTCTCCCCCCCCCCCCCGCCCTCGCCCCGCCCCCCGCCCCCCGTCTCTCTCTCCTTCGGCGCCCCCCCCCCCCGCCCCCCCTTCCCTCTCCCTGCTGTGCAAGATGGCGACGTTTGAGCTCTCCCGAGGTTCAGACGTACCACTCAACGTGCCCATCGCCAGCTGGCACGCCTCCGAGCTACCAGAGCTCGCTCCACGCCTGCGCACGAAGCTAGGCTCGTCGCCCCCCTCCGACATCCAGCGGCAGCTCATCCCAATCGGACTTGCTGGACGCGACGTGGTCGCCATCGCGCCTACACACGATGCACTCGCGCTGCTTGTCCCACTTCTCAGCCCTATGATCAATCACGAACCGCCCCCGAACGCTCCACCCAAAGCGACTGCCAAAAGGATGACAAGCAGTGCCCACCCCACGGAGGAGCCACCACACAAAGAGACTCCCAAGACGCAGCGTGCAAATGGCGGGCTCTGTCGACCGCGTGCAATTGTGATTACGCCAAACCGTCCGCTCTTAGCATCCGCCGAGGCAACAGCGGCATTCCTGACCAGTGGGACCGACATCGGTTTCGCCATTGCCGGTGGCGAGACAGACGTCGCAGAAACGCTCACTCGACTTCGAGATAAGTCAACCGCTCTTGTCTTGGGTTCACCAGGACGCCTCTTGGATTTGATCGAGCAAGGCTCCCTTGACGTGACCGACGTCGGATACCTATGTGTAATGGCTCTAGATGAGGTGCGCTCTGGCGAGGCTCGGAGGGATGCGACGTAGCCCCCATATGAATGTCAAGGAACACTGCACGGCTCACACGCATTCGGCTCTCGTGTCACAGACCATCGATCTTGGGTATGAGGAACAGCTGAGACGCATCGTGAACGCATCCAACATGCCACCTGCAACGAAGCGCCGGACCACCCTGTCCGTCGGGTCTCCACTTCCTACCGGCGACAAGTCGGCCCTACTACCACTTCTCCAGGTGAAAAAGTGGCCGTTGAGGTATCCCTTGCGCATACTGTCCGCACGTGTCTGCTCTGATGGGATGGATGTGCAGGATGAGCAGAGCTATTCACACAACAAACGGTGATGCATCTTTCGGTTTTGTACTGGCGAGTGGCTTTGCTTCCCAAGCGTGCGAATGGTCGATCTCCCATCACGTATTTTTCCTGATCCTTGTCATGGCGACGATCGCAGCCGGGCATATTGCTCCGATCAAACGCCATCCATGTAACGGCTTCCGACGCTTGGCGCGGACCGATTCGCTCGCCTCTCGTTAAGCACCACGTTGCGTACGCAACCGAGGCCGGGAAGATGGATCGGTTCGTCAACCTGGTCAGTTCCCTTCCGGGGCTTGTACTATGCTTCGCTCGTCAACGGTAAGCGCCCGGCCTCCACCCTGACGTGCCAATGTGAGAGGATGCAGCAAAGATTGCCCGACTTGAGTTGCTCGTACAAGATGGGCACAGAGCTTGTATCTGTGATTTCAATGTCGCAACGGCTGCGGTACTGCCCATAGGACCGCTTGCGAACTCTTGTCCTTTCGCCTGAAGGATGAAGGCATTCCCGTCGCCGATGCCTTTGGCGAGAAGTTGAAGAGTAAGGAGCGCGAGGCGCTAATTTCCTCGTTTGCCGCGGCTAAAGAGGTATGTTGCTTTGACGGATTGCCTATTTTGCCCTGGACGACAAGACATGCCTCTCCAAGGACGAAACATGTCTCCCACGGAGAAATCCCTTGACGACCTCGCCCGCTCTCCTCCTCTCCCCACCCTAGGCTCGTGTCATGGTGACGACCGACTCGGCTCTCCGCCAACTCGATGAGTCGTCCTCCACGACGCTCCCAAATGTGGCCCATGTGGTCTGCTACGAGCTGCCCTCGAACATGCAAGAATACTCAGAACGGGTGCGGTGCAGACTGGCCGGCAATCCTGCCTTGCTTCGAACCATCAAACGTGCCATTCGCCTTCAAAGTCATCATCGCGAGGCTTGGTGTGAACGCTTGATGATTGACGCTTCTTATCGAGTACCGTTCTCGCCTTGGCTCCATAGGTGCAACGCACTGGACAAGGAGGCCATGTCGGTACAATCACGACGCTTGTTGGGGACGATACGGATGGCGATATGCTATACGAGCTTGCGCAGGTGGCGTGCTTCCTCTCTACCAATTATTTGCGCGACATCTCTCGCTCGGATGCAAGACGGGCGGTATAACGAAAGGAATAGGGGGCTGACATGCACGTTCTAGGGGTAGGGGATTGTTGTTCAAGATGCGGGGACTTCACCGCCATGATCACTGATTGCTTTTGATGGAGGAAATCCATGGGTTGTCTACCTCGTCGCGTTAGTCCCCTGAAGCCCTTCCCTCTCGGATTCTGTTGTACTCAGGCGTTGCGCGAGGCGGAGGTAGAGGTGCCGCGCTGGCTTGATGGACTCCTCCTCACTGCTCGGGCGGCTAAGCCCATCGACTAATCTGTGGAAATGCCATTCGACAAGATAAGTTCGAAGGCGATTGAGAAAGACAAGTGCACGTGGTAAACGGCAACGCATGAGACATGCGAGGAGGGAAGACCTGATCAAGTTGTGCGACCGGCAACGTCCATTTGCGAGGTCCATATGCTTTGCCGCCAACATGCATGTATTCGGAAATAGGACCTCCCTTTACCAGCCACTCAATCGAGGTGCCACGCTAGAACACGAGGGGAATTCCATGTGCCACACAGGCTACCATTCCACGTGAACTTCCGGCGCAACTCCTCACGAGTGCAAATGCAGATGGAGCGGCTGCCGATCATGCTCTAACTACCCGAAATTTCATCGCAGTGAGCTATGGAAGCCCGACGACGGGCAAAGGCCATGCGGTCGAAGCCTCGACTTGGCTTCATCACGTCACCACCCAATTTCGACAGATAAGAGGGTAAGCTTATAGCTGATAGCTAGCTGTCATAATGGTCAAAGGAAGTAGAATCATCGATAGCTAAAAAAACACATCTGAAGATCCTTGGCTAACACCCACATTCTAGGCACCCACTACCTCTCCACCGACACCGCCAACTAAGTTTATACTTAGTTCGCCCATGGGGGGGCACGAGCCCCCCCTCTCTCCACTCCTTCCCTGCCATGGGGGAGGAGCCACCCATGCTCCTAGCATACCTGATGGCTTGCCAGGAGCATGCCCTGCCGGCCCACTGGCCCACTCTCTCCCGGGCAGGCTCGCCTGTCGCCTGTCTCGCGTCTCGCTCGCGCCGCTCGCCCTGGACTGTCGTGGCCAGCCCATCGCTCCAACCCACCCTCCGCCTTGGTCGATGGGCAGACAGGTGCAGAGTGTAGGGCCCGGCCAAAATATGTAATTATTTAGGAACATATTTGGGGAACTATCAGTAAACTGATAGGGTCATGGAGCGCGCGCCGCCGCCCTCCCTCGCTGCCGCTGCCCTCGCCGAGATGGACGAAGGCTTGAGTGACACGCCGCTGTCGCCGAAGCGACCGCGACAGGACGACCCTCCCAGCCAGGTGGGCACAGGAGCCAGCCTGCCACACCCGCGAACCACCGCGAACGCCACGAACAAGGCTGCCATGCTGGCAGCAGCCAGCATGCAGCACACCTCCAACACAACACACAGCCACTCCAGCCACACCACACCAGTGGGACGCTTCCAAAGGGAAGGCCTCCGGGCTGGGACCCTACACAACCGCGGTACCGCCCTCGCGCTCCGGCGCGAGGGGCCGGCCCGGCACCATCTACAGCAGAACCCCAATGGGGAGATGCCGCATCAAAGCAAAGAGTTGGACAAAGAGCAGACAGGTCCCCCCAGCAAGGGGCATAGGAGCACAAAGGGGGGCAGACCAGGAGGGTTGCTCCCCAATGCCTACGAATGCCAAACGGACAAGCGAGCCTCGGGCGCGCGAACGTCGCAAGCGTCACAAGCCCATGAGGCCCATCACAACAAACAACACCTTGAGAGAGAGCCTACACAAAGCACAATCCACACGAGACCCTCGGAAAGGGACGACAACATAACGGATACACCGTGCCACATGGACGCCCGAAAGACGAAAACATATGCAAGGCTAACCCCACCCTCCGCCCCGGCCACACAGGTGGCCCTCCTAGACGAAGACTTAGAGTCCGAACCCGAGGGGGAGGCCGAATTTCCGGACTCCCACAAGATCATTATCACCTTTACGGCGTACGAGAAAGGACACAAGGCCAAAGACGAAGAGGTCCTCGGCGCGATTGTCGCGCACCTCAACAAGTTGGAAGGCGTAGACCTCGAGCCCGAATTCCTATCCAAGAGCGCCTCCGGCCCTTGGGAGATTCTCGTAACGGCGGATTGCGCCAACCAATTCCGCGAAGAATACAAGGATGTGGCGGACTTTCGCAAGGCGGGCATCCCATGCCCGATTGCGGTCAAATATCAAACGCTCGACGAAAAATTCAAAGAAATCCCGCGGGCGTCCAACAAGGCACTGGCCAGCGCGTTCAAAGACGCCTCAGCGCACCTGGTGGTGCGCAACTACAAATTTGAGCTAAAGAGCTTCATAACGATCAGCTCGCTCGCCAAAGCGGTCGAGAACCAAGGCTTCTTCTTTCTCCAAGGCAACCAAGAGCGCACCAAGATCCTCACCAAGGAGGGGATTCTCGTAACACAGGGTAAAAAGGAAGTTTACCATCTGTATGTCGCCCCAAAGCACGGAACGTTCGCCTCCTTCGACTTTCCGCGCAAAATTATGCTCACCGTCAACGGGGCCCCCTTCCCCATCGAATACTCTGTCCGCAACTGCCGCGAGCTGGGCGGAGACATCAAGAACCTAAACATCCATGCGGGACCCAAGGGCTGTAAAGGATACCATAAAGGATACGCCATGGCGTTCCATCCCCCCTTGCGCATTTGCGTGTGCGAGGAAGAAAAAGCCGCGCGCCTCGAACGCGAAGAACGCAAACGCATGGCTCCGCCGAAGATGACCGTCCAAGAGGCCATGAACCCGAATGCCCCGGAGCTGTGCAAGCGCTTCCCTAACGGGAAATGCCCCATGAACATCATGGGCAAGGCGTGTAACCGCTCGCACGAGTACCCGGGCGCGTGGAAAGACGGCGAATGCATGATAATTTGCGCATTTCCGCGCGCGAGTGCCGGAACCCCGGGAAAACAACCCAAGGGCGGAATCTGCGCCTTGGGCGCCGACTGTCGCTACATGCACAA
This sequence comes from Isochrysis galbana, assembly GCA_018136815.1. NCBI lineage: Eukaryota > Haptophyta > Isochrysidales > Isochrysidaceae > Isochrysis > Isochrysis galbana. The sequence continues at coordinate 1,151,128 of CM030935.1, forward strand.
GTGCGTGCAACACGCGCGCGACCTCAGCCGCACAAACCTTCTTATCACATATGCGCTCACCTTTGACTCCACTCGCGGATACCCAGGTGAGGGGCCGATCAAGATCGTCTCCTACAACATGAATGGCGCCGGTCACGGCGCCTTAGGCTCGGTGCTCGCCCAAGCGAGGAAAGCTAGAGTAGACATCATACTACTACAAGAGCTACACGCCTACGCCGATGGCAGGCACCTTCGAGCATGCATGACCGCCAAGGCCCTGGGGTGGCAGATGGTACACGCACCTGCTAATGCCTCGGACCCGGCGAGTGGGGTAGGAATCGCGGTGTGCGACTCCTCCCCCAGGGTGAAACTGCTACCGGAAGCGACCGAGACGCTGATAGAGGGCAGATGCCTGCGAGCTAGATGCGTAATAGATTCTAAAGAATTGGAAATAATATCCATATACATGAGCGCCATACCTAGCATAAGAAACACCCAAATAGATACACTAAAAACGATCCCACTAGGTAGAGAACGCGACACCCTTGTGGGAGGCGACTTTAACTGCGTAGAGAACGTGGAAACGGACACAAGGAAAGCGGAGGACAAGGAAGGATACGGAAACGCCCACGGCCCCAAATTAAGATCCGCAATGAACGAGTTGGGGCTAATCGACGCATACAACTTAGTCAACGGAAACACGAGAGGAGGCTTCACCAGACTCTCGGGGACCATCCATACGAGGATAGACAGGATATACACTCCTATCACGTGCTCTAACATTAACTGGCAAGCCATCGGCCCGCACCCGGCGCTCTTTACAGGAAAGGGCGCCTCAGACCACCTCCCAGTGGTGGGCACCTTCGAAGTTGTAGGGTATAAAACAGGGCGCACGTACGACGTGCGGATAGACAGCGAACTATTCGAATCGGAAGAGGTCCGAAAGGTTGTATCGCACCTATGGAAGAGCCACACCAACCCGGAGACCCCGGGTGAAGAGGTAGACGACGCATGGGGCAACGCCAAAAGGGCGGTGGCCACATACCTTTTGTGGGCGACGCGACAGGGCAAAGAGCATCAAGCGATAGCTAGAGCGATCGACGAGCTTGCGCTGCTAGGAATTGAGCTCGACGAAGGAGAGCCAGACGCCCGGAAACTAGACAGGATCCGCGAACTCAACGCCACGATAGATACAATTCGGAAAAAGTCTAGGCCCACGAACAAAGAAAGCTTCGACTCCCTCAAGCATGAGGAGAGAATGACGAAAGAGTTCTTCCAGAAGTTCCAATCCCGGGCATCCAATAGCGCTATACCGGAACTATACATTACGGGCGACTGGAACGCCCCGGGCGACGACACAAGAGGCACGACCACCGACGATGAAGAGATACGCAAAGAGCTCCGCAAATACTACGTGTGGCTATACCAAGAGAGACCAAACGTGAGGGACCGCGATCTGGAGGCGGTGATGGAAACGCACCCCATGAATGCATGGGATAGAGACGCAATAGAGGGGAGGATTACCATGGAGGAACTACTGGACGCCATAGCGCAGATGGGCAGCGGCAAAAGCGCGGGACCGGACGCGCTACCGGCGGAATTCTATAAAAGCTTCGTAGAAACAGTCAAGCACGACTTCCTGAGAGTATTGAACCACGCACTCGATCAAGGGCACCTGAACGTGTCTATGAGGGAAGGAGACATAATACTCTTGTATAAAAAAGGGGACACGCGGGATCCCAGAAACTATAGACCTATCACGTTGCTACAAAGCGACTACAAAATCTTAGCCAAAATACTCACGAACAGGTTGAAAACGGTTATCGGAAACATTATTTCGAGAGACCAACTGGGCTTCGTCCCACATCGACTAATAGGCGAAGCTACCCACTTGCTACAACTTACACACGCGTATTTAGAAGAAACGGGGGAACCCGGTCTCCTCCTAGCGCTGGACTGGGAAAAAGCCTTTGACAGGGTTAATTGGGAATTCTATCACCTCGTGCTCGAAAAGCTAAAATTCGGGAAGGCCAGGAGAGCTAGGAGACCCAGCTAGCGGTGTCGCGGTGGCAACCAGAGAAGCGGCCGAGCGAATAACTGCTAGAACGGAGTCCCTAGAAATCTTACTAGAAGGTAGATGCGTATCCATAACACTAAACATAGATGAAACCCGATACCGAATAATATCTGTATACCTCAGTGCGCAACCTGGACCCCGCGGAAGGCAGATAACCGAACTAGATAGAAAACTAGGCGCCTTAGACCCTATACCGACGGTAATAGGCGGAGACCTCAACTGCGTAGAAAACAGCGCGCACGACTCCCAAAGAGTAGGGGAGGCACTATACGCCAACACGCACGGGGAAAAATGGAAAGCGCTGACTAAAGCGCACAAACTCCGAGACGCACATCACACGCTACGTCTAGGGCCGAATGTTGGCTACACGAGAATGGCAGCCACCATCCACACAAGGATAGACCGCATTTACCATAGCGAAGATATAGATGCTATCCAATGGCAGCAACACGGACCCTGCCCGGACCTATTCACGGGCAAAGCCGCGTCAGACCATTTACCGGTCCTAGCGCTCTTCGAGACCCCGGGATTCAAACCGGGGCGAAACTTCGACAAACCAATAGACCTAACGATAATCCGCGAGAAAGGCGCGATGAAAACGGTAGAACTGCTGTTGCGGACCGCCGATCGAAAGATAGAGGAAGGGGGCAACATAGAAATAATATGGAGCGGGTATTCCGTTCTCTTGTTGGACTTGTAGCCTTCGCCCCATTTCGCTGGTGGGGTCGGATCTAGGTTCGTGGGTTCCGCTACCGCTTGGTCTCTCAACACAGGAGTGCCCAGGTATGAGAGTTCGACCGTGTACCACCTGTTATTCTCTTTGGCGAAGTATTCGCCTTCTTGCGTTATGCGGATTTCCGGTGGTTTGGCTTTGTTGTTAGGTTGCGTGGATGTCGGCGAGTGTTGCCTTTGCGTGTTTGTTTCCTCTTGTGTCGCCGTCTCTATTAGGTCTATCGCGTGTTTTACTATGTTATCCCATGTCCCTAGGAATCTGTCGCGCGGTATGTACTCTCCTTTGTATCGTATATAAGTGTCGTTATTTTTTAGGTACTGCTCACATTCGTCAGTTGTGAACGCGTTCACGCACGCGTGATCTTCGAACACATTGTGTATGGCGTTACACTCTAGTTTGCTCCAAAGCTCTGCCCATCGTGGGTGTATGCTCGGGCTTCTGTGGTTCGGGTTACACCATATGGGTTGGGAGAGGGCTCCGTCCCTACTTAGTTTAAGCCGTGTCAGTTTGAGCGCTCTCGCGTTCGCTAGCGCTTGTTTCCAAAAGACCAGGATCCTACTCTTTCCTGTAATGCCGTCTGTTAGTCTGTGGGTCGGTATATCGGCTAGCACCGCTGCCCTGCCCAAGCTCGTGCGACAAAACCATGCGTCGAGAATTTGTTTCCATTGGGATTGCCTTGCGTCCAGGTAGTTGAGAATCCACTTGGCTTGGAGAGCTTTTACGTGGTTGGTCCAGTCCAGGAGGCCTAGACCCAGATGCGGTCCCTCTTCCGTGTCTCCTTTTAGCGGAAGTTCCGGGTGTTTTACCCATTGGAGTTTTCTCCCGGTGCGGTAGTTCGTCCATAGCACTTTGTCAACTGAGTTCTTGAGCGCCCTATGGAATGATTGGGGTGCTGCTAGCGTCTGGACCCAGTAGCGCGGGATGGAGAGTATTAAGAAGTTTGCCACTTTTGTCCTCCCGTGGATGGACAAGTTCGCAAGTATGGGCGCAAAGGCTGACACCTTTTTGTCTATTTTGTCCGCAAGACGCCGCCAAAAGGCTTTGAGAGCCTGGGGACCCCCTAGTGGCACTCCAAGTATCGTTGCCGTTGCGCTTTCGTTGCTTTTCAGCCACTTGTATCTTCTGTAGGCTTGCGGCGGGGCTTTTCTCTTTTGGGAGCCCCATCTGAGGCCTTCGAATTTCTCGTCGTTCGGTTTGCCGCACGAGGCGGCCGCGTACCTGCCTATCCATTTCAGTGCTCGGCCTAGGCTCGCGTAGTCGGCCGCCAGGAGCTGAGTGTCGTCAGCGAATTGGCTTATTTTTAGTTCGGTTCCGTTTACGATTATACCGTCGATGGCCTCGTCTCCGTTTATCACCCTGGTAAGGGCTTCCGCCGTCAGTAAAAAGGTCAGCGTGGAGAGCGGGCACCCCTGCGGTACTCCGGCATCCTGGCAAGCCATCAGGCATGCCAGGAGGATGGGTGTGGTTCCTCCCCCATCGCATGGGAGGAGTGGAGAGAGGGGGGGCTCGTGCCCCCCCATGGGCGAACCAAGTATAAACTTAGTTGACCTCCTCCTCTATACTAACTTCAAACTTGCCGTCGCGTTTATTTAGTGTTTGATGTTTGGGGCGGCGAGGTGCGGGAGCTCGCATGCTGAGTTCAAACTCAAACTCAAAATGCCATTGGACTTTCTGTTATGATATTACTTCTTACCGTAATCATATCAGTAAGGACGGTTGAGTAAACGCGCCATTTGGTGGGACATCTGACCCGCTTGTCTATTGGCGGCACTTGGATCAAATGAGACTGCCTGTGGGAACGAGGGCGCACGGTATGAATGCGAATGCACAAGGGTGGTACCATTGCCAACGCTCATATTGAAGATATGTGGCTGAATCGAGTGTGGTCCATCACCAGGACGCTGTTGAACGTTAGCGCTGGCCACTTCTTCTCTCAAGCGCGCTACGGACCGGCTAGCGAATCCATGCTTTTCATGGTATGCCCTAGCCAATGGCCCATTTCCAGGTCCACCAAGTTGAGGATTGGTCGTTGTTCTAGGTGGGTCTCTCCCAAATACTGTCCCACCGGGCATGAGCCCATTGGACGCGCCCAAAGGCTCTTTCCTGAACGTTGCTCTGTATTCAGAGTGCCACTCGTTCGGCAACTTCTGTAAATTTTGCTCGAAGGCGCGGGGTTGCTGTTGCGCCTCAAGCGGTCGGTGATGGGCGCAACTAGCACGGTTGTCAATACCGGCACTGGAGGCTGCTAAGGACAGAGAATTCGGGGACGAGCTCAAGGCGATCTCGGATTGGTGCTGGGACAATTCTGCGATTGCAGTCTCCGGGCTTGCAAGAACCTTCTCTCCAATCGTGTAATCGGGCACATGAGGCTGAGCATTCATCTCTACAAGTGTATCATGTCTTGGGCTCATGCGCGCAGCATCGGTCTTGTTTTCGGCGTTACTCTGAGGCTGTTGGGCGAGGTTCCTCCGCGCGGTATTCGACTCGCCATCCACGATTTTGGGGGGCACCGTGGATCTCCTTGAATGAGAAACGCCACGTGGGACGAAGCCGCTTGCATCCAGGTGCCGACCACGTTTGTCCCCACTCCCCTCACGCTTGCTACCGCTTTGGTTGCGCCGTCGCTCCCAAAATACATCGAACACCACAAAAAAATTGGCTTGAGGCGTGTAGCTCGAAAGCCCATAGTGCTTCCGCAGAAAAGCGAGAAACTTGGGCGACGGCCGGTCGTACCCCAAGGCCCCAGGGTCGATCCCCTCGTGCTCACGCATGTATTCAAACAGAAGTTTGCCCTCACCCGAGCGCTGCAGATTTTCACAGACGTAGAAGTCAAGGACGCACAACGGAGACACTTTGGTGTAGTCTGAGTCAGAAGTCCGCCTCAAAAAGAGTTGTCTGCCTCCAACGCGGATGAGCCCGCGGACTGTGCCCCTCCCAATCGAGAGGAAGAGCCGATTGTCGCAGCTCATCATCTGCGAGTAGGTGGTGATCGGCCTGCTTAGCCCCTGCGCCTTCATCGAGCGCTTACCCATCTGGTCGATGGCGTCTCCAAGTAATCTGGTATCATGCGGCGTGAGCTGCTTGAGCAGCTCTCTCGTGACAACGAGCACGCCTGGCCGAATGGAGTGCGGCAGCTCGCACTCCATCAGCAAAGGCTAGGCTGAGCAGCGCCCCGCCCCGCTCAGCCTGCTCTGCTCCGGCTGCGTTCGCTCTTTGCTGCAATCTTCCTCCTCTCTCTCCTCTCTCTCTTCCCAGGCGCACTGCGAGGTACGGCGTGGAGCGGGGGCGAGAGAGGGAGGGAGGGAGGGAGAGCGTCGGCCGGGGGGGGGGAGGGGAGGGGGGGAGAGCTCGACTGTCGGCCGTTGGTTTTTCTTTGGGTGAGTGGGTAGGGGAGGGGTGAGTGATGACCATAAATAAATCTTCTAGATACGTGAATGTCGGGTTTTGTTTTGAAATCGACTTGAAGAAAAGGAGAGAAGAGGAGGGAGAGATACAGAGGGAGATCTACCCCTGGGAGTACGATAGAAGGATATGTATAAGTACAGAAGAAACAAGAAAGAAGCAAGAGAGAAACAACACCCAGAGCCTTCTTCTCTGCTCACCGCTCCATTCCCTCTGTCTCTCTCATCACAGGTTGTTTCTTTCTCTCTCGCCTCGCTCCCCCTGTATTCGTTCTTCTCCTCTTTTCATCGCTGCTTCTCTCCTCACTCTCTTCTCACACTTCCCAATCGTCGGCCGACGCCCGTCGGTGGGGGGGGGCTCCCTCGCCCGTCCGCCTCTCCTTCTCTCTCCCCTGCCTCTCGGTGCATGCTGGCCGCGCTGCCGTGGGTGCTCTCGATGACTGCACCAAGCAAGACTTACCTCGTCACCGGCTCCACAGACGGCATCGGTCGCGCCACCTGCGACCAGCTGGTGCGTGCAGGCCACTCGGTCCTCGTGCATGGCCGCGACGGCGCAAAGGTGCAGACATGCCTCGACGAGCTCAACGCGCTGCGGCCGGGCGGCGGGAGGATGGGCTTTACCGCGGATCTCTCCTCCATGGCCCAGGTGCGCCGCCTGGGAGCCGAGGTTGCCGCCGCGTTCCCTGCGCTCGACGGCCTGTTGAACAACGCCGGCTCGTTCGACGGCGACTACACCGGTCAGAGAGTAGTGACGGACGAGGGCAATGAGTACACTCTCGCGGTGAATGTCTTGGCGCCCTTTCTCCTAACCTCACTGCTTCTTCCCTCGCTTCGCGCGAGCGGAGCCGGTCGAATCGTAATCTCGAGCTCCGTGTCGGCAGGCGCAGGCAACAAGCTAGGCGATTTGCAATTGGAGTCCGCCTACTCAGGTCACACGGCATACAGCCTGTCTAAGCTGTGCGACGCAATGCTTTCCAAAGAGATGCACGCTCGATATGGGGATCCCCCCCGCCTCACTTTCAACACAATGGACCCGACTGCGGAATGCGGCCTGGGGTGCGACACCAAAATGTTGCGTGCTGGCTGGGGTGGATGGGGAGCCCCTGCAACAGCATCAACGATTTCGGCGAAGATGCTCACGCTCAAGGAGTGGGAGATGAAGTCTGGCACAGGCTTGACATCATTGCGAGAGGTTGCCAATCCCGCGTTGCGCAAGGCATTGTGGGACGAGTGCATGCGTCTCACATGTTTGGAGGCATTTGGGGAAGGCCCGTAGACTCGAAAGGCGCTATTGACTTCTTTGTATGATATGCAGCGCAAACACCGCACCAGATACGCGCTGCATATCTACGCGCCCCACAAAGGCTCGGCCTCACATCAGATCTCTCTTTTTTCCCCATCCTTTGCATGCTGGTATGCGCCAGCTACTGACTGTTCGATGGAGGAGTGACAGAATGGGACTCGTAGTTGTGTGAAACGGCCGGGAGGGGCTCTATCTCTTGGTGGTTGGTGGGTGTCTTGCTTGAACTCCCCGACGGCCGCACCGACGGTCAGATACTGAGGGGGTCAACGTGGAGGAACTACAATCACGTTTACATATGTTACGCCCCCGGAACCAACGGCCAACGGCCCCCGATAGCTATTGGGGGGCCCTAGGAGCTAGAGGTGGACTTCCCGCCGTCTTCCCGTTGCCGCCATCGATTGTCCCCCATCTTCGAAAAGGGTGTCGGGCCGGCGCATTCCCCCCCCCGGGGGGGTAAGGGCATCTAGCCCACCATCCGCGGCACACCCGCGGCGCGCGTCGCCGATGCCTCTCCCAATTGGAGTGGGGGGGGGGGGGGGGGGAGGCGCGCCTCGTTCTTGTCGAGTCGAGCGGAGCCGGAGGGCTCTGAGCCACTCCGTCGCGAGCGGCACCGGCGGTTAGCGCGGCGCTTTGGCCCTCCTCCCCGCCGGGAGTCGGGTGAATGAAATTCTGGATGGGGTCGGGCATCCCCATTTCGGTGTCTGGACTGGGAACGAACGGCGAACGAAGGGCTGTGGGGCGGTGAGGCGCTCCTAGCGGCCCTAGTGTGTTGGGTTGTAAGAGATTGTTAGACCTACAAAGAACTCTTCCCTCAGGGAGGGAGCCTAGACTGCTTGAGTGCAGCGACGCAACGAACAACGACGGACAACGAACCTGAGGACAGCAGGATACACTGACTCACGAACACACCAGAATCACTCACCCAAACCAAGCAAAAAAAAAACTTCTTAATAGTCTCGCCGCTCGCGCGACCCCGCACAGTATCTACGCAGCCTCGCCCGCTTCCCTTCCCACCCCCTCCACCTGCCTTGCGGCGCGTCCCCTCGTGCTCTACCTAGGGGCTGGGTCCAGTGGGTTTCTAGTGGCAGACGGTGTGAACCGATTCTCGATGGCCTGTTTCTCATCTTCCTCCTATGCCATCGGGCTACCGGTTGATGTGTGTTTGCTCCTTGTGTTAGACGTCAGGCAGCTTTGTTTCGGTGCGTCCGAGGGTGCTGTCGGGTGGTGAGCGATTCGCGGCGGGGGGGTTCGTGGTTAGGCGAGGCGTTCCGTCATGTTGAGGGCTTGCGCCACCCGGGATAGATTCGTATTCATGACTAAGGCACCTCTATCGTTGGTCTTGAAGGGAGGGGCGCTGAGCTCTTGCGAAGATTTGATCTTCGGTTTTCTTCCCTGGGAGGCCTTGTGCTTGTGCGTGCGTGCGTTTGAGAGGTTGTCTGGGGGTTCCCGACCTCTAACGAGGATCGTGAACCTGCTCAGAACTCTTTCAATGACCGGCCAAGGCCGGGCGGGGGGCTCTAGGGGTAGGCCAAGATATCCGGATATATCTCTTGGATATTTGGGCGGATTTTTTGGCATTTGGATATTTGGTGGATATTTGGGCATGGTCTGCGCCCCAACCCCAAAAACAAAACACTTTGTGGGCGCGAGGCGCGGGGGGGACGGGGAGGGAGCGGAAGGAGGGGGGGGGGGCTCGGGGGCTGGGGGGGCGGCAAACAGACAGTAAGAGGGGATACCGATAGATACGTAATAAAATGAGCTGTTCCTATAATAAAGACGTCTATCTCATCCCGAACGGAGCCTTGCCTGGTGCCTGGTCTGTCATGAGAGGTGTGGCAGTCCCCCTGCCCCTGCCCTGGGCGTCCCCCTCCCCCTCCCCCCTCCCCCTCCCTCTGGCGCGCTCGCAGCCCCCCTCTGCCGTCTCCTCCCGCTCCCCCTCCCTCTCCGCTCGCTCCCGCGCTCGCTCCCCGCTCCTTCTCACATCATTGCGCGCCTTCCCGCCAGCCGCCATCGCGCATCGCGCCAATGCCCAATGCCCAAGGCGCAGAGCAGGGGCACTTCCCTCTCCCCCCTCGCGAATACGCGGCTCACTCCATTCCCACCGCCCTCGCTCAGGATTACGCCGCTCGTCTCGCTCAAGCCGCTCCGCTCAACGCAGGGTCGCGGACAGGGACGTCGGCGATCAGCCGACGCGCGCGCTTAGCGACCCGAGCGACTCGGACGAGTCGCGGCGCGGCGAGACCATTGTGGACGAGGAGGAGCGCGGCCACGGAACCGTGGGCAACGAGGAGATCGAGGAGATGACGGCCGACGTCTCGACTCCGATTCCCACCATCCCATTGAAGGTGGGAGTCAGAGTCCTCCACGAGACGTTCGGCAAGGGCGTGATCACCAAGATGGGCGAGGGGAGTTTGCACGGCAAGAACAAGGTGGAGATGGAGTACTTCTCGAGGAACGAGAAGAAGCAGAAGCGCACCTGGGTGGAGAAGAGCAGCATAAAGGTGCGGGGCCACAAGCATTCCCAAGTTTGCACTTGTGGGGAACATGCCCGCGTGCCCACACGTTGTTGTATTCCTGCCCATCTGAAGGCTGTAGGCATGAATATTCGTGTAAGGTACGCGCTCACAATTACAATTGAACAGTTCCCCGTGTTGCCACTGACGCACAAGACACATAGAGGTCCCAAGCTATCACCCTGCACCGCTACCAACGAGGACGACGCCTCTAGACCCTCTGCCACGATAGCGGCAGTCGGATTACCCGAAGAGACGACGATCACCATGACGACGAATTCACCCGAGCAACCACGCTGTCGACCAACCCCGTCCCCGTCCGACACCATCGCACACGTGACCGCGCACCGACCGGATAGCGTCGTGGATACCCTACCATCTGCCTACCCAAGGCATTGCCTATATGTTCGAGACCTAGTGGTCTGCCGCTCCGGCGAGGCTACCGGCAAAGAAGGAGTTATCTTAGCCGACTCCGCTCTCACGGTCAACAGCACACTCGCTGACACCGGAGCTGGCCCGTCGGTCGTGACCACTTCCCTCTTGTCCAGCCTACCCAAAGACGCATGCGTCGAGCGGCTGCCACAAGCCGTAGTGACACCGCTTCACGGTCCGGACGGCCTGCCTCTTATCACGCGAGGCAAGGCTCGAATCGTCTTCTCCGTCGGTGTATTTCTCTTTCGTCATACGTTCATGGTGATTGAAGGCAACCCGATGCTGCTGCTCGGGAACGACTTCTTAGCCACGCACGCCGCTTCGATTCAGCTCGCCTCCGACAGCGCGGACGGCTCTATCACCCTCGGTGCTCCATCCACGGTGGCTCCTCTTGAGGTTAATGGCAGTCCAAGCCCCGACGCTCCGCCGATCTTTCGCGTCTCGACGTCACCGATAGCGGTGGTCCCTGTCAGCATGACTTGTGCACAGGTCTGTCCGACCTCCGCGAACCCAATCACGACTGACTTCTTCCGAGGGCCGCAGGCCACCAAAAACGACAACCAGCTAGTCACCGAGCCTCTCTTCAGCACGGCCGATGAGTTTGCCGCCAAAGCGCCGGCATCATGTGGCTCCGAGTACCTCCTATACACCCACGAACCTATCACGATCCCGGCCTATCATCGGGCAACGTTTCACGTCCGAATTCCGCTAGCTCTTCGAGAACACGAAGACTGCGCCATGCTCGTGGACCGACTCCCTACGCGTGAAACGATCGATAGCTCTCCTCTCGTCATTCCCCAAGTAGAGAGGTCGAACTCCGACCACACCATCGCGGTTACGGTGGTCAACACTGACCCCAAACCTCTACACCTTCCGTCGTTCCATCCTGTAGCTTCGCTACAGGTTCGATTCAAAATTCACGCTGGAACATATCGCCGCGTCGGGGCCGTTAACTCGCCGGATGTGATTGAGTCGCTCGACGAGGACCAGCGTAAGCTCCTCGAGGCAGCCAAGATCGACCCCGAAGGCCGTCTCTCGATGCCCCAACGTGAACAAGTTCGTCGTCTACTGGCCCGACGTATCGCTGCTTTCGCAATTGACCCGACCAACCCGAATCACACTCACGTGATGGAGGTAGAGCTACCGCTCAACCCCGGAGCCGAAGCTCACCGCCACGCACCGTCTAGAGTTGGACGAGAGGGTGAGAAGATCATAGAGGACGAAGTTTGCAAGATGGAGTCCGAGGGCATCATTAGGAAATCAAATTCGTCGTGGGCCTCTCGAGTCGTGCTAGTCACTAAGAAGGATGGCTCCGTACGTTTCTGCGTAGATTATCGCGACGTCAACTCCAAGCTTCGTCTAGAGGACAGCCCTCTTCCCCTCACGGTAGAAGCCATCGACCGATTGTCGTCCGGCCAAGGCAACCTTGTGTGTCTTGTGCGTCAGTGGCAACACGGGGAACTGTTCAATTGTAATTGTGAGCGCGTACCTTACACGAATATTCATGCCTACAGCCTTCAGATGGGCAGGAATACAACACACGTTCGCTTACTCGCTCACTCACTCTCGCTTTCAACGCACGTCTTGCGTTCGCCTCACTCAGGTCCACGTACATTTGCTCGAGGAGGAGGAGGAGGTGGTGGTAGCGGCGGTGGATGCTGGTGCTCCGTTGCTTGCGTCTTCTACTCGAGGCAGGACTCGCGAGGGCACTGGATTTTACTCTGTAGTCCGAGCCGGAGTCCGAATTGTGTTTTGACCCCGAGCCCTCGTTCTCTCGCTCTCTCTCTCTCTCTCCTCTTTTTCTGGTGGGCACTCCTGAATCTGCTCACCAGAGGGGGTTCGTTTGACGTATGTTTCCAGCCTGTTACCGTGAATGTTTGAGTGCAGAGTGTTGGTTTGTGTGGTTTTACCCACTGTATCGTCTGTTGGTGACCTGCAGCCCCCTGAGTACCCCCAAGCCCCGAGTCTTCCGAGTCATCTTTTTGAGTCTACAAGTCCCTACGAGTCCCAATCAAGCGGTATCTGCTCGCCGCGCCTTTCCCTACGTCCTCCGTCCCTTCGATTCGCGTTCCGTGCCACTTCCCCGTCAATTTCACATGCCCGTCAATTGCCCTCCCCGTTCTCCCGATGAGCCCGTTCCGGGCTCCCCGGATGAGCCGTGCGCCGCGCTAGCCGCCGGTGCGCCTCCGGAGCTCGTTTCCAAAGAGGGAACGAGCTTCGCTCCAACAAAAGAGCACAGAGCCAGAAGAGCTTTTTTTTACGCAACGGCGTGCATGCGCGTATGGCGTATGGCGATGCGGATATATGGATATCTCCGGATATTTCTTGGATATTTGGGCCGATTTTCTGGATATATGGGAGATATTTCCAATGGATATTTGGGTGAAAAATTGTGGATATTTTGGCCTACCCCTAGGGGGCTCGCGCTGCGCGCGCGCTGCTCGCACTTGGCTTCTGGCGCTCGTCTGCGCGCTGCGAAGGGGGGGAGTGCGAGAACGACCTGGAGGCGAGCGCGCGAGCGCGGCGAGCGTGAAGGGGCACATCGCGGCAGGCAGCGTGGGAGGGACTTACCACTGGTGTTGGCCGCGCGAGTACACTCCTGTGGCAAGCTGGGCTGCCAGAGCAAGGAGTGGGGGAAGGGGGAGGGAGGGGAGCGGCGCGCGGCGGGCCTCCGCAGCCGCTGCAGCGGCTAAGTCCCCGGCACCCGGGGAGATAGCCGCTGGAGCGAGCCCTTATTGTCACCTTTTGGTACCAGAATCTCGAATCTCACACTGTGTCTGCAACACGGCGAGGAGAAATATGCAGCAAGGTGCTCATGCTGCATGCGATGGTGCACCGGTGACACCACGCTGCACCGTGCACTGTCCGTCGCGTGCGCGGCCGTCTCCATCTTCCTTTTGAAGTGGATGGTCGGCGGCGTGCACATGGACACGGCGTTGTGGCTGCTGGTGGCGCTCCGCGTGTGGGGACCCTCGCCCCGAGAAGAAGGTGAGACCCCCTCGCTCCACACACACACACACTCCTCCCTTGGCAGTGGGTCTCCTCCTCCGCCCCCCCCCCCCCCCCCACCTTGGTGCTGGTGCGTCTCGTTTAACGTATGTTAAATGCCTCACCAATCACCACTGGGTTTCACGTTTCACCCAAGCTCCAAGCACCCAAGACCCAAGCCCAAGGAGCTTGTGTGGGGAGTTAGTTCTGACGGGAGCCGGGGGCCTGCGAGCGACCTGCGAGGGGGGAGGTGTAATACGGTGCTTAGTCTTGTTTGTGCCTTGGGTCTTGGTGCGTT
>CM030935.1:1164951-1224951 GCA_018136815.1 Isochrysis galbana
GATCGACGCACACGCGCACGGTTTGGCTGTGGAGACAGGCGGTGCGGTGGCGTTTTCTACTCGAAATTTACTGAGCACTGCCGGTGGTCAGGTGCAGCGACACGTTGCCTACCCCATGACATTCGGCAGCTCGCAAGACACATCGTATGACGGCACCACGCCGAACAGCATCAAAGATCACTTCTTTCTACTGGAAGTATGGGTGATTCTAGGTGCCTACTCAGCGCATTCAATGGGCATGCTGTATGTCATGTATGTCATGTTGTTGATACGGAATGGTTTCGCTGTCTCGGCTTGTTGGCCCCCTGTTGAGTGTTGGTCGGGGGGGGGGGGGTATTTAATATTTGAAAGTGGTCGATGGAGGTGCGTGCCGAGATGCCGGGATCCAGCCCGTTGACTTCTCATTGTATATTCGCCGTGTCATTGTGGCGTCGCGACCAGTAGCTGTAGGGTCGTGGTTTGGATCAGCTTTTGTTGATGTGGCTCGCTACTCTCTAAATCCTCTCGACTCTCAACGACTCTCAAACCCAGCAGCATCAGCGCAATAGCAACCTGCAAAAGGGGGACATGTGCTCCCCCCCCCCCCCCCCCCCCCGCCCGCCCGCCCCCACACCCGAAGCGGTGGGAGGGGGGCGCACTGTCGCCCCCCCTCGCGGAGTTTCAGCACTTCTTTTGCCTTTCTTTGTGTGACAGGGCTGTACGTGATTCCGGATATTCAAACCTAGTCATATAGATCTACGGATTAGGTTGGTCTAGTTCTGCATAGCGCCTGGCTAGGTTGGTCCAACCCATATATAGCGGCTGACTAGGATGCGTAGTCCATACATAGCGGCCTGACTAGGAAAAGTTAGTCAGACTATAGCCAGGCTTACATTATACATTATGTATGCGGCAACAAGCAACAACACCAAAAAACAAAAAACAAAAAAATGGGGCCCAGGACGCAGGACGCACACAACAAGCGCGTCCCGGGTTCGAACCCCCCACTGCTCGCAGCCCACACCTGGGCTGCTACTCTCTACGCCACGGCTGAGCTCGCCATACTCGCCATCTCGAAACTCGAAACTTACAACTTATCGTTTGACAACTAAGTTTATACTTAGTTCGCCCATGGGGGGGCACGAGCCCCCCCCTCTCTCCACTCCTCCCCTGCCATGGGGGAGGAACCACCCATGCTCCTGGCACGCCTGATGGCTTGCCAGGAGCCCACTGCCCTGCTGACCCACTCTCTCAGTGGCAGGCTCGCCCCATTCGCCCGCCCTGGCCTGCCGTGGCCAGCCCATCGCTCCAACCTCCAACCCCCCCTCCCCCCTGGTCGACAGGCAGACAGGTGCAGAGTGGGGGCCCCTGACCCCTGAGGCCCAGGAGCGCCAGCGAGGGAGAGGCAGGGGAGGCCATGGCCCAGCCCCAGCCTCCTCTGCCCCCTGAGCTCTCCAAGGGGAGATGGCAAATTAAACCTCAAATCTCAAGCGGATAGAGCAACCGACTCGCTCGCCAAACACCTTGACCGAGAAGAAAGAAGCAAGGACCTACAAGCCAAGGGTAGCGGACCTAGGGAATGTGAGAGGAAATTTCCGCACGCCAACGCGAACGCCAAACGCGAGGAGACAACGAAACCCTAACCAGGCTCAGCAGAACCTACGACGAACCTACGACCTACGAAGAACAGGCCTGGACGACAACGAAAGTTAGCAAGTCCCAAGCAAGAACCGGAACCAAATGAGAAACAACAAGCCTTGCAAGAAGCTAAGTAAGCCTCCTGAAGGTACCCCGAGAGCCTGAGACAAGCGCGCAGCGAGCGACAGGCGACCTGGATCCTTTGGGTCAAGATTACCCGAAAGGAGGAAACCTAGAATATAGACCTGACAAACAGGCTAGAAGGAACGAAACGAGAACCCGAATTCTAGGTCGCTAGGGACGAACCCTACCAACCTAGGTATGCCTGAGCTTCACTGTGTGGCCGCACGGCGAAGGACCTGGAAATAAGAACCTGGAAATCGCATCATCTACGATGAATGCGACAAAGAGCTTCCTCAACATCTGCGGCGAAAGGAGGACGGCGATGGGGAGCAGCAGGAGCGGGAGGAGAAAGAGGCACATACGGCTGAGCAGGAAGAGCAAAAAAGTCGCGTTCCGTCAAAAGAGGGCCAGGTGTGTTTTTGTATCCACATATTCTTGTTTTCTTTTTAGGTAGCCACACTTATAATCACGCTCCCCCCCCCCCCCCGCTCCTCTCAACACGCGGTGACTCCCAGCTACGCGGGCTGAGTTTTCATCTTCTTCGTCTTTTTCTCACATCCCTCCAATCACAAGAGCGCCCGCCCCCCGACGCAAAGAGAGAGATCAAAAGATCAGACAGCTGTTTACGTGAATGTTCTCGTCATATACTGTAATAATCCACCGGTCCCAGGGGGTGCCCCCAGGGTTCCCGCCCGTCCTCCGCGCCCAGAGTTCCCCCGCGGAAAGAGTGAACGCACGGCGTGCACCTTCCTGGAAGTTGCTATGCGCACGCACGGCGCCCCCGCGGGGGGGCGCCGATGCACATCGCGCCGTGCCCACGCACGGCGTGCACAATGTGATTGCAAGTCATCACACGTGCTGCGTAAAGAAACATCTCTTATTCGACGAGTTTACGTAGTTGTGGGCCTTAGGGGGTACGCAGAGGGAACGAGTTGACATGCGCACGCACGGCGTATCCGCGGGGGGACCGATGCACATCGCGCCGTGCCCATGCACGGCGTGCACCGATGTGATTGCAAGTCATCACAGGTGCTCCGTGTGAAATATATCTTAAATTGTGTGTTTATGTAGTTGTCGGCCTTAGAGGAAACGCAGAGGAAAAGCCTTGACACGGCGTCTCCCTCGGGCCCTCGGGGCGCGGGGGAAAGCAGAGAAAAAAGTTGTTATTCTATGATATTTTTAACACAATTTAATTTTAAAATTTAATTTTAAAACAACTGTGGACATTTGATCGCTCAATTCGACTGATGTCCCACAATTGACGGAACGACACCTAAGGAGCGCGGCAAGAAAGTGACCTCCATGACCTTCGAGTACTTCAGCAAGCCAACGTGTCGGTGTCGACCAGCCAGACCCCAACAAGTCTGGCTTTGATAGAACGCACGTGGACGTGTCTTGGCGACGGAGCAGACATTGGCGTAGCGAGCGTGAACGAGGGCGTGGGTGATGTACTGGTGTTGTAGTTGCTTATGAAGAATGTAAAACGGGGACGAGAGCGGGGTAAAAACGAGAAGGAGGACGAGGAACGAGGGACGAGGGGCTACCAGGGCCGATCAGACAAAAGGGTACCGAAAGACAACGGCAGACACACCAGACTCAGACTCATACCAACACTCTCCACACAAACATATCTTCCCCACGGACTGACAGGGAGAAAACAAACATGGAAGACAAGGAAGAGAGTGCCGACAAGAGAGCGACGATGCGACGGACCATCCGAAGGTGAATCGACAAGAAGGTAAGGAGGGAATCGTAGAACACCCCTTGTTAAATGAAAACGCTGATGAACGAAAGCAGCCCCTACGTTGGGGGAAAGTCTGCCCCAGCGCCTCAACGGCGAACACCTATAATGAGGACGAGGGCTAGCGCGGGGGAGGGGGAAGCGCGCTGAACTAATACTAATACTAATGCGCGAGAACAAGGAGGGGCTTTGTTTGGCGGCGGCGTTGTGCAAGAAGACAAGCGCGCAAAGCAGGCGAGGCAGCCAGGAAGGAAACGCGGCGGGGCATGAAAAGAGCGCGGGTCAGTCGGTCAGTCCTTATAACCTTAGAGGGTCGATCGCGGATGCGACACCGTGGGGGGGTGTTCCATGCCTTACAGTAGATATAGCGTATCGCGTATCGTCGATCGGCGTGGGCGTGCGTAGTAACAGTGCACAGTACACGAGCACACGTGTACACGTGAGCGTAACTCGACAAGTTCGCCGCGAAAAATTGTCGAAATTTGGGTGGGGAAACGCGAAATATTGGATATTGGCGAGCCGCAGCCGCAGGGAAGACAGCTAGGAAGAGGGAAGAGGGAGGGGAGGGGGGAGCTGCAGGGGCATGCAACCCCTGCAGCTCATATTCGCCGTTCAGCGCATATCCGCGCCCGGGGAACTCGCGAGGGCGCTCACAGGCCCAATGAACCAGTCGGAAGCGCGGAAGCGCACATCCCGCCATCCCGCCGCACGCCTCGCTCCCCCCCTTCCGTGCCACCCCTTCAGACTTTTTTAAATGCTACTTTTGACAAAAAGAAAACCCTGTCTCCTCCCCCTCCCCCCCCCCCCTCCCCTTCCTCCTCTCCCTTCTCTCCGCGCGCTGCCCGCCGGCGGCTGCTTGCCCCTCCTCGCGCACGAGAGAAGGAGAGAGAGAGGTGGGGGGTGGGGGGAGCGGGGGGAGCGGGGGGTGAGGGAGAGGGAGAGAGGCGGGCAGAGGGGAGAGAGAGCCGGCCGACCGAGCTTAGAAAGTACATTCGCAGGCTCCCATGGCGGCTCCCAAGGCGAGCGTCATCCAGACGGTTTGTGACTACGTGAGCCGCATGTGCACCGACGTGCCCGGTATGAAGGTGCTGGTGATGGACGCCGAAACGACGGGGATCGTCTCGATGGTCTTTACTCAGACACAGGTCCTCCAACACGAGGTCTTCATGACCGACACCATCGAGCGCCTCCGCTCTGAAAAGATGCCGCACCTCAAGGCCATCTACTTTGTGCGGCCGACCGCAGAGAACATCCGCAGGATCCAGATGGAGCTGCGAGAGCCCCGCTTCGGCGAGTATCACATCTTCTTTTCCAACATGACTCGCGACAGCATGATTCAGCAGCTGGCCGAGGCGGATGAGCACGAGGTGGTGCAGCAGGTTCGGCTTGGCCACGCTCGCTCCCATGCCTTAGCTCGCGTGTTGAGGTTGGTGGAGCCCACCGTTGGTGTCAACCTCAGGCGTTGACTTATCGTTTCAGAGTGCATATGCATTGAACGCCTTGGCCTCCCATTTCAGAGTGCGCCTGCATCTCCATGAGCAACTCATGGGAGCACGTCCCTTCACATCCTCCTTTTGACCCTCAGGTCCATGAATACTATGCCGACTACCTGCCTGTGACGCCAGAACTCTACCACCTCAACCTACCTTCGATCGCCTCTTTGTCCGGGGCGGTATGGGATCAGCCGACTTTCGACCGTCTCCATCAGGGGGTCTGCTCCTTGCTTCTTTCTCTGAAGAAGCGCCCGATAATCCGCTACCAGCGCAACTCAGAAATTGCGCAACGCGTCGCCGAGACGGTTCATGGGACCATGGATGCAGAAGCTGACCTTTTCGCTTTCCGACGACCTGAGATTCCGCCCCTGCTACTTCTTGTGGATAGGTGTGTTGCCTGGTAGCCGCCATGAGAGGGGTTTGTGGATGCGATGAAGGAGACCATTAGGGAGGGGCAGGAGGAAGTTGGCACTATGCGATTGCTTTCATTAGCCCTCACCATTAAGAGGACATTTATTCGTGTGGTGCATACATTAGTTGCTTGCCTCGCCTGTCTTCACGCTCTGACCTTTACCATTCTTGCTCCTAGCAGACGAGACGATCCCGTGACACCGCTCCTAAATCAGGTATGCTCATTTGCCAAGATGCCTTTGACGCACGGAGTAGGGCTTGATCCCCGATTGGGATCGCGTCGCTTGATGGTTGACCATTCATTGATTGGCTCCTCGATCTATGCTGCACGTTGCTTTCTCCACCTCTACGTTCCTGTCAAGGGCCTTGCTGCTGATCGAATGGTATTCGAGGGTGCTTCTTACCCACGCCCGCTCTCTGTACTCGCCTGGCCTGCAGTGGACATACCAAGCGATGGTGCATGAGTTGATTGGCATCAACAACAATCGCGTCGACTTGCGCGGAGCACCGGGAGTCAGCAAGGAGCTCGAACAGGTCGTCCTTTCTGCAGACCAGGACAACTTCTTCGCCGACAATATGCTGCTCAACTATGGCGATCTGGCAGAGAACGTCAAGGGTCTCCTCGACGTGTTTCAGGTGTGCCCTTAGAAGAGCTTGTTGGCTGGACAGGTAGGATGTTTTTATAGATAGTAAAGTCAATGCGGCGGTCATTATCTCGGTTCATGACCTCGCGGATCGTTTCATACCCACGCTGTTGGTGCTGCAGGAAAAGACAAAGTCTTCCAAGAATATCTCCTCGATCGCTGACATGCAAAATTTTGTGGAGGCCTACCCCCAATTCAAGAAGCTGAGTGGCGACGTGTCCAAGCATGTGACCTTGCTAGGAGAGATCAATCGAATCGTCGACAAGGAAAGCCTCATGGAAGTCTCGCAGGTGCGCACACAGGCTGGCTCTTCTTGATAGTGCCTTAGCTAGGACAGCCTACCTCATCTTCATCAATTGGCGCGTTCATAGGTGGAGCAGGAGCTTGCTTGCACTGAGGACCACTCGAGTGCCGTCTCCGAAATCGAGTCTCTATTGCGCAAGCCAACGATCTCAGCGAAGAATAAGCTCCGCCTCGTCTTGCTCTACGCCCTCCGATACGAGCGGGAACCGTCCAACCGCATTGGCATGTTTACCGACGTGCTAGGACCCGACGCCAAGCACGCTGTCTCGCAGGTACTATTGGCGGGGCTCAAACGCCGCCTGCCAGTTGCGACCTGCTAGAGACGATTGTCAGGTGCGACCTGCCCTTAGCTTACTCACCCCTCAATGGCCCGCGCCTACCCGGTAGATGTTGGCACATTGCGGGGCTGCCTGCCGTACGGGAGACCTCTTCCACAACAAGACCTGGCTGGCCGCGACGAAGAAGTCGCTTCAGCGCAACATCAAGGGTGTACAAAACGTCTACACACAGCACTCACCATACTTGGCGTCAATCCTCGAGCAAACGCTCAAAGGTACGTTGAGCGAGACGCAATACCCTCACCTAGGATCCGAGCCGCCACCAGCGGGAACCAAACGGCGCTCGCCCACCGACATCCTGGTGTTCATCGTCGGTGGCGCCACTTACGAGGAGGCTCGGTACGTAGCTGAGATGAACACTGCGAATCCGGGTGTCCGCGTGCTCCTTGGAGGCACCACCATGCATAATTCGGACTCTTTCCTCGCCGAGGTGCTGAAGCTGGCCTCTGCTGGTGCGAGCGCTGCCAGTCCGATGGCGCCCGCCACGGACTCGTTCGGCTTAGGTGGGATGGGCATGCCGAACCTTGGCATTTCGGGGATACCTTCTTCGATATCGGCACCTTCTATCGACACGAAACGCATCAAGGCCCTTACATCGAGCGTGTCGTCAACACTCTCATCGGGGGTGAGTGCGGCGATTAGCAAGATACAGTGAGGGGCTATGGGTCTCGTGGGAATTTATTTCCTGAGGTTTTCGGCACAGAGCGATGGGCCTCGAGATCGTCCCTCCTCTCCTCCTTTGAATCAAATAGTAACGAGGCCTTGGGACTAGCAAAGCGCATGTGGAAAGTGTGATGCGAGTGCTCCTCAACATGAAGGTCGTCAGCGACACAGTTCTCTGTGCGCATTAGTCGGAGGTCGGGTGCTGGCGTGAGCGTCTCCTCGAACGGGACCGGAGAGATGTCGGAATGCCCTCGCCCAAGCTCTCCAGAGAACAATATGCATGTGGAATTCGAAAACTAGACACTCCACGATGCGCGGCCCCTGCCTCTTCAGACAGCCTGGTGGAAAAAGGTTTATGTAGTACTACCTCCGTTCCTTTACTGAACCGCATCACAAAAATTGGGACAGTAAAGTTGACAAAAAAGAAATTCGTGTTGAGAGGGGAATAGCGGGTACACTGGGGCTATTACGATTAAGGGGAGAGCCGCCCTTAGGTTTCTCCCAAGGGAGCCTCTCTCCTTTGCTCTCCCTCCCTTCGTGTGTACTGTTTTGCCCCCCCTTCGGGCGTGCACCCTCCCGCCGTCCGGTCGGGATCCTCCGATCTCGATCTCCTTCGCCCCGTGTGTTAGGATAGGGGTGATCGCTCTCGATCCCCCTCCCTTGTTTGCTCACGTGCGCGCCCCCTTTCTTTCCTTGCGCGCGCGCCCCCGTGTGTTCCCCGCGTCTTCTCTTGTCCCAGAGTTCCGAGAGTCGCGCTCATGGCCGCACTCCCTGGGGCTCTGGGCGAGCTCTCTCGACCGCCGTCGCCCCAGGCTCGTGTGAGCGGTGTTCCCGCCGGTGCCATGCCTCCCGGGATTTGCACCCCCCCCGATGTAGTGTGGTGAGAAATGAGACCCGTTTGCGTTAGCAAATGGGCGAAGAGGGGCGACTGGCGATAAGAGGGAGATGGGAAGGGAGCGCGGCTCAAGACGTCTCGGATACCCTTGTGGCAGGTATCTTCGGGGCGCAGTTGCTTATTTCTCGAGGACCGCTCGCGGCGCGAGCTGGTAAGGGCCGTTCTCCTTTTTTGACGAGAGGTCCCCCCCCCCCCCCCCGGTGCTTTTTCCCGGAGAGTCGCCCGACGTAGGTCGGTCCGCCTCAATGGGTTTTCCCTCAAATTAACTTGTGGGGAGTTAGAATGGGAGCTGGGGGCCTGCGAGGGGGGAGATTTGGAGGGGGGTGCATAGGTGTATGTATCTGTGGCAACAGCACGCGCCAAGGTGTACGGGCAGGTGCGCTGAGGGCTGTCGTGTTAGTACCGGGCTAGTGGGAGTAGTCTACGAGTAGTGGTACTAATGCTCAGTTATTTTATTATATGAACACATCCAAAACATGGAAGAGGCGACACAACAGTCACATCGACAAAATACTGGGAGAGGGCCTCATCGAGGAACCACCTTGGGACAACTGAAGGTTGGTGGCGGCACGTGCTAGGTGGCGCGTGCGTGTGGGTGTCGGCTTGGATAGTTGGATAGCCGTGTGCTGTGTGTGCATGTTGTTGACGTTCGACCCAACAGCATCTCCGTCGGTAGCTAGTGGGCGTAGTGCCTCTATCGGTGACTGTGCGTGTCGTAATTCCTGCGTCGGCTTCCATCTGATAGAGCATGGTACGCCGACACGAGCCGCACCATCGCCTCTTGAGCCTTTGAAGCCTTGCAGCGATCAGGATGGACCTCCATTGCCAATCGTTTGAACGCCCGCTTAATCTCAGCACAGCTGGCGGCGCGCGATACTCCAAGCACTTCGTAATGACTCGCTGCAACAAGGACGCGCGTCACTGGATTCTCCCTCTGGGAAGCATGAGAGCCAGGGGTCTCCTTGGAATCACGCCTTTCGCCTTCACTGCCATGCCCACTTTCTCTAGCTGTGTGCTGATTTGTCCAATTCCACCACTGCATCCGAGATTTGGCCGATTCGTACATTCTTTCTTGCCTCTTCTGCCATTGCTGCCACTGCTGTGTCTCTCGCTGTGTGCTTCGCCGTTGCGACCCAGGAGCGTTGCCGCCACTCGAGAATTGATGGCGGGTCCACTGCCAATCGCGACGAAGCCGCAAGCGCTGCGTTTCCCAAAGCCTCTCCTGCTGTTTCTCCTCCTCTTTGAGCCGCTGCTCACGGCGACGAGCCCACTGCCTGCATCCTTCACCAGAGTCGGCGAAGCTCCGGCTCTCTACGATGTATAAGGGCTGCTTCTCATTGACCATGTCTCCACAGCTTGCGAGGACAGAGACCACAATGCCCGTCGCGGACGACTTGACATCGACACTGACCTTGTCCGTCTCGATGACTGCAACCGTCTCGTACTCGTGCACATGGGCTCCAACTGAGAGTACCTCCTCGAGTGTGCCTAGCTGGCTGTCCGAGTGCATGTCCCCACGTGGCCACTTGGGTGCGCAGATCGTGTGCTGACGCGGCGCTGGTTGGCTGCTGCACAGCCGCACACACACCCATGAGCTCAAAGAACCAAGTTGCTGGAGCGGGCGCAGCCGGAGCATCGAGTCCTAGGGCCACCGAGCACCCTTGGCTTGACAACCTCACCTCAGTCCTCGTTTCCTCTCCGCAGAGCTGCTGAGCGGGACCCCCTAAACCCCCCACCCCGTCCCCCGCCCACCTGGGATCCAGTCCCGCCTCTCCGCCCGGTTCCTCTCTGTTCTCTCGTTCTCTCTGTCTGAACGAGTTCTTTTGTAAAGTGTTGGTCCGTGTTTGATCCACCCATATGGTGGTCCGTGAATATTAATTAAATTATTAATGTTATATCCTAGCCAACCCCACTAGCTAATTGGACACAACCTTTCAGTCCCGGAATCCCGCTATGCCTGACGGGCCAGGTGTCCGAGTGGTATCGGGGGGAGGGGGCACTGCCCCCTCCCCTCGATATTTGTCCTCCCCCAATTGCCCAATGCACGCACCGACCCTGCGCACCCCGGCGCGTCCTCTCCTCGAGTCCACGCTGGGGGAAAACCCCTTTCGGGTAAAAACAACGCGGGGGGGGGGGGGGGGGGGGGGGGCACTCGTGAAGGGGAGCCCAGAAGCGCTAATCACTCCTCGCCGAAGCGAGTGGCCGCGGCGAGCCGCGGCCCTTCCCTCCTAGTTCCTAGTTCTGGTGCCCCCGTCTTCTCTTACCTAAATAGGGCGAGAAGACATGTTAACGCCGGAGGGGAGAGCTGCCGCTCCCCCCTCCCCTCCCTCTTCCCTTTTCCTCCTCTCTTCCCTGCGGCGGGGGCCCATGGCGCGCGCCTGCGGCCCCTCTTCTGGCGCGCGCCTGCGGCCCCTCTTCAGGTCCCCAGGTGGCCTGCAGGGGGGCCGGCCTGGGAGCATAGCTGCAGGGGGCAGGTGAGGCTGGGGCGTGGCCCTGGCCCCTCCTGCCTCTCCCTCGCTGGCTCTCGCGCCCCCTGAATATGAGGTCAATGAAAATTATATACCAAAATAGACGAGAGGTGTGTGAGAAAAAAGGGGTGGTAACCTCGAGTTGCACTCGGACACCTGGCTCGTCAGGCATGGCGAGATTCCGGGACGGAGAAGTTGTGTCTGATTAGCTAGTGGGGTCGGCTAGGATATAACATTAATTATTTTATATGGCCTCAGATTCTGCTCATCAGCCTTTCATTTTGCAGAACCCCGCAACAAAAAACGTTCCGTATCATCCTTTTTCGGCCACCGGGATCGACTCCGCATTCAGGCCACATATTCAACTCAAGACTCAACCAATAACAGGGATTTGATAATAGTTAGAGAATTGCGGATTCAGCTCCCCGGTAGCTCCCGCACGCCTCGCAATGTTTAGAGCCCGATCGAAGGCATCGGAGATGAGCACATCCTCGAGTTGCGCCTTCTTGTTCAGTGCTAGACCCTCTCGGTCCATCTCCGCCCATATATGCGTTATACGCGAGCGCTCCGCCCGATACATCACGACGAGTAGCATCCGTTTCGGCCTGCGCCCCTCCATTCCCATCTTGCGAAGTATTGCTGACGAGATGGGCTCGACGTCGGCCTCCCTGCTCACGCTCATCCAGTCAATGGCGAAGGACGGGTGTTGCAACCCTTGTCTGAGTGCTTGTTGGGGTTCCAAGAACACACGCAAATGAACCTGCACGCTTTCGTGAGACAATTTCGACGCCAACAGCTCGCGCTCCGCTTCAAACCACTCAACAAGAGAGCCAAATAGCGGCTTGCTCGCCTTGTCGTCGAGCGTCCCCACGCGCAGGCTTTCGAGCTGAAAGAAGTTGAAGCAGCGGTCCGCCTTGGCAAGAGATGGTGGCTCGCTCACCGACTCCGTCATCCAGTTGGCCAGCTGGGCAGCTGAGAAGCACATTCGCTCGCGCTCCTCCTCCTCGTGCTTCACGTGCAGCGGGACGTCCAGGAAGTATCCCACCCCTTGGGCGCCGTCCGCCAAGACGCCGCGCTTGAACACGTAGCCGGCCCGCTGTCCGCGCCAAATCGAGCTCTTGATGAACGGGATATTTTTCTCCTCACTGTCCTCTTCACCTTCTTCACTAACGCCCTCTTCCCCGGCCCCGCCCCTCGAGAGAGCGGAGCCGACGGGACCAAATCTACCCGCCAAGTCGGAAGACAGAAGTTGGTCTAGCGCGACAGCGTCTCGTTGCGGTGGCTGCGAGCCGACTGCGTCGCCAACGCGCTTGATACGGTCGGAAGGTACGTTCTCCTCGATCAACCCATCGTCCACATAGTCTAGCGTGTAGAGCCCATTAGGCTGAACTCCCATAACGACGGCTTCATCCCACTCTCCGAGGCCTTGAAAGTTGCCCAATACCTCTTCTCCCTCTCGGAACGTGTCGGCAACCACAGCTACAGGTAGCATGGGCTGAGAGTTTGGTCCAGCACCAGATGGAGCTGAGACCTGCGCGGCTAGAGAGCTCAGCCCGACGCGGCGGATACGGCTCACAGGCACATTATCCTCGATCAATCCCTCATCTGTGTAATCCAGTGTGTATAGTCCGTTGGGCTGCACTCCCATGATGACCGCCTCATCCCACTCGCCCAGGCCCTTGAAGTTGCCCAGCACCTCCTCTCCCTCTTGGAAAATGTCACCACCCACAGCTGCAGATTGCGTGGCCTGAGAGCCCACGCCAACAGAGAGTGGGGCGGCCTGATCATTCGGCCCGGCCCGGCGGATACGGCTGGCAGGCACGTTCTCCTCTATCAGCCCTTCGTCAGTGTAGTCCAGCTTATATAGCCCGTCAGGCTGCACTCCCATGATGACCGCCTCATCCCACTCGCCGAGGCCCTTGAAGTTGCCCAGCACCTCCTCTCCCTCTCGGAACGTTGTTCCGGGCGGAGGCAAGGGTACGTGTTTGCGTATCACGTCCCCTGGTCCCGCCCTAGGTCTGCGGATGCGGCTCGCGGGCACGCCCTCCTCGATAAGCCCCTCGTCCACATACTCGAGCGCGTGGCAGCCATTGGGGTGCACCGCCACAATCACAGCCTGCTCCCACTCACCGAGCCCCTTGAAGTTGGCAAGCACACTCTCACCCGGTAAGAAGTCGCCGGTCTCAATCCGCGCCGCCTTCGAGCAACCCTGCTCCCCTTGTGACGGCGCCGGGCGCTTGGCCAGCTTGAGCTTTGCGGCGATGGCCGCCGCCGCCATCGGCGCCTAGGGCGTGCTCTTTTTTAACTCCTTACTGCCGGGGGGAAGCACCAAAATAAGTGCTTCGCCCAGGTTTTTGTTTCGAGTCGGGCAAAGGGAGGAGGGGCCTGTAAGAGAATAGGCAGGCAGGAAAATGTGATAAAAGCAACTCAAATATCCGTCCCCCCCCCCCCCCCGCCCCCCCGCGCGCGCACCCCCGCCCCCACCCCGCCCACCCCACCTCTCCGATGGCGCAAGCGGCGATGAGACAGCAACCCTCGTTGAGCCCGAGGGCGAGAGAGTCTTGGACTCGGACGAAGAGGAGCGTGAGCTACTCCCTTCTGACAATGAGGACGACTGCATGCTCCGCAACCACGACGACGATGGTGATGGTGATGGTGAGTTTGTTGACGAGGACGACGAGGATGGCGAGGAGGGAGATGACGTCGCCGACAGTGTCGTCGATGGTGGTGCAGGTGCTGAGGGCTGAGGGGGCGCAGCAGAAACAGCAGTCTCCCTCTCGCCCAGGCCCAACAAGTAGCGCCCTTGCGCCCCAAGACTTGGCGGCGGCAGTGAACTCATGGGCATCTCTCGACATGAGCGACGTTGACAAGCTGACCAAGGCGCAGCTCCTCGATCATCTTCAAGTTCGAGGGCAAAGGCAAAGGGCACCCGCCCAGATGAAGAAGGATGACCACGCCGCGGCCCTTTTGGCTTCGCTTGAACGTGGTGACGCCGTGAGTGAAGAAGCGGTTGCCTCATTTCTGCATTTCTGCAAGCGGCGGCAGCACAAGAGGCGCAAGTCACACCGGTGCTGGCAGTACGGGCGCAAGTGGCGGCGGCGTCGCAGGACGGACGACAACGGAAGCCGGCCAAAAAAGCGGAGTGGAAGTGGCTGCCAATCGACGAGAGCAAGATCTCGCGGCTAGTGTTCGACGGCGATGCCGCCTTCCGTCCCAGCGCCTCTGTGGGCCTGACACAAGATGCCTGAGCTCCCGTCCATAAAGGAGGACAGCAAGCGACTTAGGCACGATGCGACCGGCGGTCGCTCGCATTGACATCAGCATCTAGGGCAGGTGGTCAGCCCAATAGCGGCCTCCCTCGTCCGCGACGCGAGTGTAGGTCACTAAAGTTTGTTGGGCCCGTTCAACTAAGCCTACTCCCTCATGGCGGTAAACCTCAGTAGGGGATAGATCAGTGCCAGTCAGGGAGAGGATGGCGGCGACTAGCCTAGAGCATAGGTTGGAGCCGGCGTAAGTGCGGAGTTGACGCGGTACGCCGTGGCGTGACACAATCAACCTCATGAAGACGTTAATGAGTTGGTCCGAGGTCGGGTGCTCTCTGGATCCGCGCGTGAAACCATTTTGGGGCTGCTAGCGTCTGTAGCCAATATCTAGGTGTCCCATATATCATGTAGTTTACTATAGTCGCTCTTCCAAATATCGTCATATAATTGGTGGCTGGCGCTAGGCTGACTACTTTGTCGTCGACTTTGTCGGCTAGTTTCGTCCAGAAGGGTTTCAGCCGCGGCGAGAGCTGTAAGGGCCGTTCTTCTTTTTTGACGAGAGGTTCCTCCCCCCTCCCCCCCCCGGTGCTTTTTCCCGGAGAGTCGCCCGACGTAGGTCGGTCCGCCTCAATGGGTTTTCCCTCATTGTAGCTTGTGGGGAGTTATAATGGGAGCCGGGGGTTTGGGAGGGGGGAGATTCGTAGGGTTGCATATGCGTATGTGCGTATGTGTCTAGTGACAACACACAACACACGTCAAGGCGTACGGGCAGGTGCGCTGAGGGGTGTCGTGATAGTACCGGGCTAGTGGGAGTAGTGGTACTAACGCTCAGTTGTTTTATTATGCCCATTACAGATGGTGCCCTCCGCACCCCCTAGTGAGCGTGACCGGGCTACATTCTGGTGTGAATATTTTTGTAACGACTATGGCACATTCGATGGTTCAATTGAGGGATGTCCCATTCCCATACACCATACATATTTGACGGAACGCGACCTTAAGGCTGCCCAGGGAAGGAAACCTAAAATCAAAACCCCGCTAGAGTGCTAGAGTCAAGCACCCCCACATCTTCACAGAACACAGAAGACGAAAAGGGTAGACTAAAAATGAACACCAACCTAAGCCACGTGGCTGAAGCTGAAGCGCTCGGCCTTGCCGAACGACTTGCCTAAGACGCAACTGCACCCCGCCCCAAACCCTACTTGTGGCGCAAGTCCACCGCGCGACAACAGAGGAACCAACGACGACACGACACACGACACCCGAAAAACGTTAAAAAGTTAAGAAGAAGCAAGTCACCAGTGACAGTGACCAGTGACCAGTGACATAGACATAGATAGAAGGAAGGCGAGAACATTATCCGCTGGGGACAGGTGCACCCCGCCCAACCGCCAAGCCCAGCCCCCCCCAGCAACCTGAGCCCCTACGTAGAGCACAAGGGGAGATGCCGCAAGGCGGGTAGTGAGGGAGTGAGAGTGAGAAGGGAAAGGGCGTGGCTACGTAAGTGAACCTCAGTGCCGCGCGCGAGGCGAGAAAATATTATAAAAGGTTTTTCTTTTTTTCTATTTCTCTCTCGCTCCCAAACATTCAAAAGGCCTGCCCGGAACCCGCACTCTGAACCAGGCCCATGGTAGCGCACCTGGGCCGTACCCCGGATACCGAAGACAAAGGAATGATGGGGGGAAAGGGACGAAGAGGAAGAGGTGGAGGGAAGGGAAATTTTCGGGAAATGAAGGGCGGTGTCAGCAGGAAGGTAGAGATACCTAGACATAGTAGGTGTTAGCCCAGAATCTTCAGTTTTTTATTTCTCTCTCGCTTGGGAGGCGGTCCGGAAGTCCCATTTTCATCTAGTTACGGAACATACACTATATTCCTACTCATATTCTTGGATTCTCGTCACCTATCTGTGTTCTCTACTAGTAGAACATACAGTACAAAGTAGAGGGCGAGCGAGCGGCTGTGAGGCTGCTTGTGGCCACCCACCGCCCCCCTCTCTCTCGGCGCAGTTGGCGCGCGATGCGCTGGACGCAGGCTTTGCCGCAGGGCCGCGCGCGCAAGCCGTGCGAGGGACACACGTGCTCGGTGATCGACAAGAAGATCTACATCCTCTTCGGTAAGCACGAGGACGAGAGCGGCGCCGTCGTCTGCCCCCCACTCCAAGTCCTCGACACAGGTGAGCCACTGCTTACTCGCCCCTCCCTCTCGTTGTCTCTCTCTCCTTCACCCTTTTTGCTCTCTTCTCTCTCCGTCCAAACTTCCTCCGCTGCGAAACTAATCACTTCCTTGTGGACCATCGAGACGCGGCGCTGAGCCTGCTCGCTCCTGCGAGTGGTCCGAGGGGCGCAGCCCTCACATGCACTCCCCAATCGGCTCACAGAGACAATGTCAGTGTGTCACCCCCTAATCGACCAGGGAAACGATGGCAGATCGTCGCACATCCCAGACGACCGAGAGGGGCACACCGCCTCGGTCATCGGCCAGAGCATATATGTCTTCGGCGGCACCTGGACGGACGATGAGGACCGGACTATCTATATGAACGATCTGCATGTGCTGGATGTCAACCATTACGCATGGTCGCGCCCGGCTAGACTGGGTACCCCTCCGATCGAGCGTGAAGGTCATTCTGCGTCGGTGGTCGGCTCGATGATTTACTTCTTTGCAGGGACATGGGTTGATTTTGGCGAGGATGAGACCTCCGTCTACCTGAACGATCTACATGTGCGGGATATGTCGCCCCACCTCTTGCCCGTGTTTGCCACAAGCGAAGGCCCACGCGCCAACTGAGGCATGTGCGACTGAGCTGCGAGCTCATGCGAGCTGCGAGCCAGGCACGGTCCCCAACCGCATAGGCCTGACCAAAAAAATTGCATGCCGCTTGGCCGTGACCACTGACTGCACGTATTGCTTGCCTAACATTGGCTGCACATTCCAGGTGTTGGATACTCAGACGGTCACTTGGACACAACCCACCACAAGCGGGGTCATTCCAAGCCAACGCGAGGGACACTCAGCGACCGTTATGGGGGAGAGGATCGTGATCTTTGGCGGCGCAGGGCTTGACAAGGAGGACACGTCGGTGAACTTATGCGATCTCCACATTCTCGACACGGCTACACTCGCATGGTCCCAGCCGTTGACACAGGGGAAGCCGCCGCAGGAGCGTCGATATCACTCAGCGACCGCTGTCGACGGTGTAATCTATGTGTTCGGCGGTCAGTATTATGACGCAGAGGCCGACTTGCACTTCGAGTGTTCGAACACAGTCACGCAACTCGATCTGGATTCGCTAGCATGGCAAGATTGTGTAGTAGAGGGCACGCCACCCCTTCCTCGTGCCTGCCATTCGGCAGTGCCTATCTCGAAGTTTGTGTATGTGGTGGGAGGGCGTTACTGGGATGTGGCTGAGGACGACTACATCTTCCTCAACGATGTGCAGGTGCGCTCCTTGTACCCCTGTTGTGCCCTTTGCATGAAATGGATTGCGATCTTGTTGTCGGACTGCGAGGTCTTGCATGCTGGGCTATTATCTCCCACTCTATGGTTGGTTGGCCATAAGTGAACGACCTCTGCGGTGGCTTGACGCAGAGTGAATGGGCTGCCAAGCTCTGCAAGCAGCCGGCCTTGAGATGAGCGCACGCTTCCTGCTCTTGTCTCTCAAGTCAGTGGCGGAGACAGCATCCGTTTTCGACGTTCGGGCCATCCCCCGCGGCGGTCTCAGGTGCTCGATACGCGCCAGCTGTCGAGCTTGGCGACAGATTGGCGCCGATTCCTCAACAACCCGCTGCTATCTGACGTGACTCTCAAGGTGTGCATCGGATGGAATTGCCCCATCGGATGGTCATTGCCTCTTGCAACGGACTTTGTCCGACGGGCGAGTGGTCCAGCTTGATCATCCAACGTTGCACACCTGGCCGCAGGTGGGAGAGCAGCTTGTGCCCGCACACCGTGTTGTTCTTGCTGCACGTTGTCGCTACTTCGAGAGGATGTTCGAATCCGGGATGCGAGAAGCATGCCAGGTATGCGGTTCCCCTCACTTTGCGCTCAGGTGCAATGCTTTGCAGCACGTCTTATGGGATCGGAACAGATCGCGCCTATAGCATGAGCACAGCGGCCAAATACTTTCCTTTCCCATCACTTTGATCCAGGATGTCGTCGTTGTAGAAGACGTTTCGCCATCCATTTTCCTCCTTCTCCTGGACCATCTCTACACGGACGCCGTCAAGGTGACAGCTGAATCCGCACTGGAACTTCTCGCTGCCGCTGACCGTTTCGGCGTCGAGCGTCTCAAGCAGATGTGCTCCGATCAAATCGAGGCTAGGCTCGATGTAGACAATGTGTGCACCGTTCTCACCATCGCCGATCGCCACTCGGAAGCCGAGCTCCTACGGTCGTGCGTCCGTTTCATTGTCGCCCACTTTGCTGAGGTACACCGTACTGAGGGGTTCCGACATGTTCCCCGCGATCTCCTCGACGTTGTCCATGCGGCAATCTCTGCGCGTCTCTTTCCTAGCAATGCCGGAGGTGGCGGCCGAGCCGGTGGCCCTGGCCGGCCCTCGAGTACTCGTTCGACACGCGAGAGCGGCGTCCATCGCCAGCAGGCGAGCGGCGACTCTGGCCGGGGGTAAGGCACCTCCAACGCTAGTGCATTGGGCAGGCAGGGGGAATACTCCTTGGCAGGTGCATAATGATGCGTGTTTGTGCATCGCTCATCACTGTGGGAGCGAAGGAGGTGGGGCGGGCCACTCCCAGGAGTCTTTTTGTTGTTGTTTAAGCGAGATTCGACAAATGGGTGGCGACCGTCGCGGTCGGAGGGCTAAGTCTCCTGCCGATTTCGCGGTGGCCATCCCAGAGAACGCTCATGCCACGCTCAGGTGCGGGTCTCCCCCCAGCGTCCTTGGTCGGTCGCTTGGGGCGTTCCTCCGCGTACGCCACACACTCACTGCCTCCGTGGGCCCCTCTCGCACACACCCTCACACTTCCCCACAAGGAGGGGTTGAGGACCAACGCAACGCGGCGGAACGCGAATTTTGTGGGTACTCTGTGTCTACCCAATTCCCGGCACGTGCCCAACTCCTGGCGTTGGAGTCCTTCGTGGGCCTGGGGCTGTTGGAGCAGTTGAACATGAGCAATGGCGCAGGGGCCGATGACCTGGACACATCTGGCGAGGCTGAGACCGCGGGGGCTGCGCGCCGTGCGCGCTCAACGCGAGCCGGGCCGGATCTAGCGGCGACGGCGAGCGCGCTCGACGGTGGTGCTCCGGTCTTTCGAGAGGAGGGGAGGGCAATTGAGGGGAGGGGCGCGCGGCGGGCGCGGCGGGAGAGTGGGCCCGTATCATATGGCGACGGTAGGCGCCCGCCACCGTCGGTAAATACGAAGCAGAAGGCCCTGCAAGCCATCTGCTGTTGCTACCGCCCCGACGCGGACCAGAGCGTGCTGAAGACGAAGCAGCGGCAGTGGGCGGCCGAGTTCGGCGTGGATAAGAGGCGCTTTAGCTACTGGGAGGAGCACGTTGATGATGACATGATTGACCGCCTTCGCCGAGGCGTTGTTCCCTTGCCCTGTAGGCCTCAAGGACCAAGTGGTGAAGCCAGGAGCTACGCCAAACCAGCAATGGCGACCGGTGAGGCGGACAACCGCAAGGCGTTGGGCTTCCTTCACGGGTGCAACCTGGATGAGCTCCATCAAAAGCTGACGGCCCGCTGCACACAAGTGGGGGACTTTCGCAGATATCAGATATAGGGGGAAGGGGTCACGTGGGTTGTATCGGGAGGCAGTGAAGTGGGCAGCATGCCAGATGGTGTCGGGCAAGCTGCCAGTGGATGGGCAGCGCGCGTCCGATGTGTTGTCCCTCACGCTACACGCGTGCCTTGTAGCTCCAAGTCGAGGATATTAAGCTTAAGATGTGTGTAGGTATGACCTACGAGCTGGAGCCACTCAAGTCTTGATGGGTTATACTTGAGATATTAGCCATGTTGTGCTAGAAGGACTGCATGTCAGGGATTAGATCACTATCATACATGCACCCGCGGATTAGGTGTCCGTTCACTGGCCACTAGCATCCAACGAGGTGGAATTCGGGGTTACTGCTCCTATGCTGGCCTAAGGGGTACACATGCCCCAAGGCAAACCTTTTTACTACGGGGCTTTAAGCCCAGTTTCGACCAAGATACAACGGGAAAGGACTATGTGTATGTGACGGATTAAGTCGCGTTCCGTCAAAAGAGGGCCAGTTTTTTTGTCATCCATTTGTTTTCTTTTCGAAGTGTCTGTGCTCAGGAAGGGGCGTCTGTAGTGAAATGGTGTTTTGTGTCCGCTTAGCGTTTTCGTACATAACGTTAGGTAGCCAACCCTAAACACGGTTAATATTAGTGGCACAAAGCTAATCACGCCCCACAAAGCTAATCACGCCCCCACGCCCCGCTTCTCTCAACACGCGCGGTGACTCCCCAGCTACGCGGGCTGAGTTTTCATCTTCTTCGTCTTTTTCTCACATCCCTCTTCCACGTCGTTCTCCTGGCAGGCGACGATGTCGCTCGGCTGATCTTGGATGGCGAGGTCCGTGATGCGTGAGAGGACACTTGGCCGGTTCACTATGTAGAGCTTGTCAGCTGCTCGGCGCACTTGCACCATGGGATTCGGTTCAGCGTACGCGACCCTTCTTCGTCTTTTTCTCACATCCCTCTTCCACGTCGTTCTCCTGGCAGGCGACGATGTCGCTCGGCTGATCTTGGATGGCGAGGTCCGTGATGCGTGAGAGGACACTTGGCCGGTTCACTATGTAGAGCTTGTCAGCTGCTCGGCGCACTTGCACCATGGGATTCGGTTCAGCGTACGCGACCGCCATGATGTATTCCATGCAGAGGTACGCGACGGCGGCGTGCTCTCCAATGTATCTGGTCTTTGGGACTGGGATCTTGTCGTACTCGTCGGAGTAGTCGCCGACGAGCATGAGCTGTGCCTTGCACCAACGGCCCATGTATGGCTCGATGAGTGCCCACATCGACGGGTAGCGTTCCTTGGCCAGATCCACGCGGAAGTCTCCACATCCACGGCCCATGCCGGAGGCTGTGACGAGCAGCATCGCCAGGATGGCACCGCCCATGCCCTCCTCCATGTGTTCGCAGAACCTGAAGGCTGGGGTGCGGATCTCCTCGTAGGTGCGCTGACCGAGTCGCTTGGCGATGAAGACAAAGTACTGGCCCATGTCGAAGGAGCGAGGAAGAGTGAAGCGGGGGAAGGAAGGCTGGGAGGAGGACCCCGGAGTTTCGCCAGATGCGTGTGGATCGGTCCCCCCGCGGGGGCGCCGTGCGTGTGCATGGAAGTTTCCGCACGCCGTCAGGCCCTTCGTGGGCGCGGGCCGCGAGCTGCACTCCCACGCCCGCGCTGGGCCTGCCCTCGAGCTGACTCCCCCCCTGTCCCTAGTCGCCAGGCATACAGGGGACTTCTGGCGGCTCCCATGGCCAGCGAGGCGAGCGTGGGAGAGGCAAGGGGGGCCAGAGGGGCTGAGCCCCAGCCTCCTCTGCCCCCTGAGCTCCCCTTGCTGGCCCTCTGGGAGCCCCCAAAGGACCCCTGAGAGCAGGTGTCGTTCCGTCAATAGTGGGACATCAGTCGAATTGAGCGATCAAATGTCCACAGTTGTATTGTAGTCGTTTAACATTAGATCATGTTAAAATTATAAGAGAGAGACGCCGTCAAAGCTTCTTCGCTAATCACATCGGTGCACGCCGTGCATGGGCACGGCGCGATGTGCATCGGTCCCCCCGCGGATACGCCGTGCGTGCGCATGTCAACCCGTTCCATCTGTGTACCCCCTGCGGCCCACAACTACGTAAACTGGCCATATAAGAGATGTTTCGTTACGCAGCACCTGTGACCTGTGATGACTTGCAATCACAATGTGCACGCCGTGCGTGGGCACGGCGCGATGTGCACCGGCGCCCCCCCGCGGGGGCGCCGTGCGTGCGCATAGCAACTTCCAGGAAGGTGCACGCCGTGCGTTCACTCTTTCCGCGGGGGAACTCTGGGCGCGGAGGACGGGCGGAACCCCTGGGGCACCCCCTTGGGACCGGTTGATTATTACCGTATATGACGAGAACATTAACGTAAACAGCTGGTCTGGTCTTCTGATCTCTCTCTATGCAGCGAGCCGTCTTGGAAGTTGCACGCGACCCCCGCGCCGCTGGTCTCGACGCGCACGCGCGTCGGGAAGCGCGAGAGCAGCCCCGGCCGGAGCGCGACCGTAGCGACCGGCTCGAGCGAGGGCAGGTGGAGCAGCAGGTCGCTCGGCGGCACGCTCGCATCGGTCGCGTAGACATTGGCGGAGCTGGCGCCCGCCGTCGGCGGCGTGACGAGCCCACTGACCGACCAGAGCCCCGGCAGGGGCGCCGTCGGCTCGTCCGCGGCAAACGCGCGCGCCGCGTTGTCGTCGGCGTCAACCCGGAGGTCATGATTTGCAGATTTGCAGGTCGAGGACATCGGTGATTCCAGTTCTATTTTCAAACAGTAACCGTGCACACTCGGCATGGCCAAACCGGCACGCCGCTAGGAGGGAGACGAGAAGGGAGTGGCTCAATGGCGAGGAGAGTATCCCAGGTGGCGCAGGCTACTCGAGTCGCAGTCACTTATTTCTCGAGGACCGCTCACGGCGCGAGCTGGTAAGGGCCGTTCTTCTTGGTTTAGAGAGTTCCTCCCCACCCCCCCGGTGCTTTTTCCCGGAGAGTCGCCCGACGTAGGTCGGTCCGCCTCAAAGTCGCGTTCCGTCAAAAGAGGGCCAGGTGATAGTTTTGTTTTCACTCAGTGCTAGTACAGGCGCAAGGACGCGGCGCGCAGAGCGCGCACCATTCGATTTATCGAGTGAGGTATCACCGTTTTAGCTTGTTTTCTTTTTCCGGTAGGAATGTCTGAACAATTCCTGGCACCAAGCATGCGCACCGCGCTGAGGACAGTCATCATGCGCGTCGCGTAAATGCCACCGAAGACGCGCACCGCGCTGATGATGGTGATCATGCGCGTTGCGCAAAGGCCACCGAAGACCGCGCACAGGGCGCCGAGGAAGAGGCGCATGACGCACAGGGCGTTGATCACCGCGCAGAGGGTGCACCTCACCGCGAAGATGATGCGGTGGAACAAGATGCCGAGTCCGTGCAAGAAGACGAAGTTGCCGAGTCCGTGCAAGAAGACGAAGGCGCCGAGTCCGTGCAAGAAGACGAAGACGCCGCACAAGACCCAGCGCATGACAAGCGCCGCGCAGGAAAGCGCCGCGCAGAAGACGATGGCTGGGTCAGCCCCGATGGCAGAGAGCGCCACGAATACATCTGGAAGCGCATCCGTGAGTACAGGGCTTCCATCCGGGCCTATGCGGAAGAGATACATAAGTTCTGTCGCAAGCGGCGCCGTGCCAACCCGCAACCGGCGCCGCGCGTTACGGCCCCCGCAAGCACCGCGCGCATCCAATTCAAGAAGCGCCACGTCGACGTCGGCGACCGCCAGTGCCGCTTCTGCTTCCTTCACAAACACAGACTCGTCCTGGAGGATGACACCGGGCGAACCTATGTCGACTTCATCCTCTTCGAGAAGAAGGTCGACTCGACAGGTGGCCGTGTCGAGAGAGTCGAACGAAGCCAGCGAGCAGGAGCGCGAGAGGAGGAAGACCGTGCGGGCGGGCCGTGGCTCGCGGGTACCTACCTGGGCTGGCATGGCCCCGGCTGGGGGTCGCTGCGGCTGCGCGGCGTCTGGCATGTCGTGGTCGGTCGGCGCGGTGGGGTGGTGGGCGGGGAGAGTGGGTGGGAGCGAGGCGCGCTCCATGACCCTATCGTTTATAACTATAACGACGATAGTTGGCTCCCGCCGCAGGGAAGAGAGAAGGAAAAGGGAAGAGGGAGGGGAGGGGGGAGCGGCAGCTCTCCCCTCCGGCAATAACATGTCTTCTCGCCCTGTTTGGGCAAGAGAAGACGGCGGGGCGCCAAGAGGCTGCAACCTCGGGTTTGGTCATTTTTTTACAAATGCCCCGTGAAATGGATATAAAAATTTAAGGACAATACCCCCCCCCCCTTTCCCCCCCCTTCCCCCCTCCCTTCCCCCCCCTCCTCCCACTCCCCCCCCCCCCCCCCCCCGCACTCCTCTCCCCCCCACGCCGTACCCCGCCCGCCCCCCCCCCTTTCTTCTTCCCCTCCCCGCCATACCCCGCCCCCCCCCTTCTCTTCTTCGCCTCTCTCCTCTCGCGCCCATGTCCCTCCTCCGTCCAATGGACAGTGCACCAGAACTCGAGGCGGAGTGCGCACTTGCGCTCGCGCGCATGCACCAGGGCCCCTAGTGCCCATTGAGCGCCATGGGGCATGTCTGCACATGCGCACGCCCCGGTATCACTCGCACAACTGGCTCGTCAGGCATGGCGGGATTCCGGGACTGAAACGTTATGTCCAATTAGCTAGTGGGGTTGGCTAGGATATAACATTATTAATTATTCTTATAGTAGATAGTAGGTGTTTAGCCCCGAATCTTCAAATGTTTTATACGTATAGCTGTGCACGATTATCAAGAGTATAGGAGCTACGAGATCGGGAATACTCTGCGGGAGGGGGAGCGGGAGTCCCAATCCCTGGCTGGAGACTAGAATAGAAATAACTGCTATCCTGTGAGGCCAAGCGCGTTGGAGTACTGTCATCGACATTCTTTGTCAAGGAAGCCTATATAATGACCAAAAGTAAGAGTTGTTGTCTATTGCCGCCTCCGGTCATGCCCATGCCACATGCCATCGATCAAATAAATCTACTCGGATCAAGGTGGAGGATCCATATGCTCTGTGCACATGCTGTTAGGCGACGCTGAATCACGATAAACGTGACGTATGGTCTTGAGTGGTACATGCATGTCCCTTGATGTCGCAGCAGATGGCCGCCTGAACATTGAGGATGAACTATTGTTTGAACGGTTCGGACCGACATGAGACAACGGAATCGCTGGAACTCGTCGCAAATATAAACTCCGTGCGAAAAACCAACGTGCCACCGGTTGCGATGGGCTTATCCCGACAGAGACCTTGTTCAATCCATGTCATCGCGCACGTAAACAAAGACAGCCGCCTTGCCGTTCACGCCTTCCAAGATAGGACGTGAAATACGCAAGTTCTCAGAGAGGTAGCTCGTTGAGAGGACCACTGTTGAGGACCCTGGCGCGAGCATGTCAAGTGCTCGCCCAGATGGAAAATTCTCGAGCAGAGCGCTTAGCGGTGGGAGCAGGTTTGCAATGGACGATTGCGCTGCGGAGGTGGTCCCCACCTCCACCTCAACATCGAGATACCGGTTCTCCTCGAGAGCCACGGCAGCGTCCTGCTGCTTCAGATCGGCAACGGTTGTCATAATAGAGGTCTGCGCTGGTAGACCGAAGAGGCGATCGATTGAAAGCTCCACCTTCGACACCAGTTGCGGGACTTCTGGAGTGAACCGCCAGTCAGAGGTGCCGTCCGATGGCTCGTCTTGAGTGCTAGCACCATCACTCGTCTCCCCTGCAGTAGCACTGTCATCGACCCCGCAAGCGATGACGCACTGAGCCCCGCTGATCTCTTGTGTGACAGTGCCGATGTCGTAGAAAGGGATGGCGTCGGTGATGGCGTAGATCGCCGAGGCGATTGGGTCTCCAGCCATGACGTTGGACGAAGGGACGCCGACTGGGGTTGAGAAAGCAGCAGTTGCCTGCCGGAAGGCCCAGAAGAAAGGGGAGGAGCGGTAGACAGCCTCGGAGGCGTAGACGAGCCGCCACCGCCCGTTCAATCCAGTCGCGTCCATGTCGGTCGGTGTCGCCTCCAGCTCTGCGATGAGCGCCTCAATCTGCAAGGCATCATTCGGGGTGCACCGCTGGCCACGATCGGTCAGCGCGCAGTAGCGGAGGAGCGCCGCTTCAGTCTTGGTAGTATCGGTGGACGTTGCGGCCATGCACGCCGTGGCGTGCCGCATACTCACACCCAGCGGCGCCATCGGCCGCGCCAGCCCGCAGAGCGCCTGAGTGAGCCACAGAGCGGCGGCCATCTCGGCGCGGCGTGGTGGCGGAGATGAGTGCGCCGATGCGCTCCCTTTATTGCTACTCCCCCCTCTCGTAGGTAGTCGGCGGGGATTATATCTGTTACCCCCAAGGAGCCAACGCCCCCCAGGATGTCAGAGTTTTCTTGTTGTCCTAGTTGAATCCTAGTGCTGAGGGACCGTGCCTCATCGGCAACGGAGCCCCTACCCCGCGATGGGGGTGTGCGCGGTTGGTGCATGGCTCGTCCGGTGTATGTGGCTAGGGATGCTAGCCAACAAGACCTCTTACAAGACTACAATTTCTAACGTGGTACCCCCGCCGAGAGACCACTCCAACTTCTACAACCATAGCGCGCTCGACGACGCCGCTCAAGGGTACAGCACCACAACGAATAAACTCGACAAATTCGTTGAAAATATTTTCTTCGACTCAGCGGCCGCCGACCGCGCCACACGCTTCTCCAAGTGGTGGGACGTGGACCATATGGCCAAATCACTGTCGCATTCGCGATGTCTCAGAGGCAAAAAGAAATAACAGTAAAGAGAAAAACAGTAAACAGAAACAGTAAAAAGAAACAGAGGAAGAAAGAAGAAGAAGAGTGAAAGAAAGAAGAAAAAAACCTAGAGTATATAGGGTGGTTCTCAGCCCTTCCCACCGGCCCTATGGCTACGTAAACTCTCGCGTGGCATAGTGGTTCAACCCACCGCCTCCACCAACCTTTTGCTCTGGGTCGCGAGTTCGAGTCCGGACGGATGACGAATTGTGATGGCCCATAGGGCCTGAGGGCAATGAGGAAGGAGGCATACCGGCGGCAGGCGCGGCGGAGGAGACGACTTCAGAGACGCTGACGGGCTGAAGCCCGTCAGCAGAGGAAGGCGGGCAGGCGGGCTTGGGCGAGGGCGAGGACGGCGGCGAGAGCGACATGAAACGAGCGGCGAGAGGCGAGGGTGAGTGTGAGGAGGGCTGTGATGGCAGGGGCTGGCGAGGCGAGGCGAGGCTGTAGGGTATGAGTGTTACGAGAGCGAGAGCGACGAGAGCGAGAGCGACGACGGATGACGACTGACGACAAGACGACGGACAGAGACACCCAGGAAAACACCCCGACTCTCGCCCCACGACTTTCTCACATAACTCGACTGAAATCAAACCCAAACACTCCGGCCAGACAACGACGGACGACGATCAGAAGGCGATCTGTCGGCGATCCCGTCTGGAAGGGGAATCGCACCATAACGGAAACGAGGGGCAATCCTGCCGCGCAGGATTCCAAGAGACCTACCGAATAAGACGAAAGGAGTGCGATGTGCCTCAGGGAGAGATACGAAGAGGTCGCAAATTAAACCTAATTGCCCCCTGAAGCAGATAAAGAAACGCAGGGGAGATAGCAAATTAAACCTATTTGCGAGGCGCCTGGGAGGAAGAAAGGTAGGGAAACTTCCCTTCTCTTTCGAGAGAAAGAGAGAGGGCGCTCCACAACCCACGATCCCATGCATCCAAGCGAAGCTTTTGACCGAGAACGAGAGAAAGCAGAGAATTATAACGATAAATGCCGAACGACGAAGAGAAGCCTAACGAGTGTCGATTCGCGAATGCGACACCCCCCTGCTAGGATCGAGCGTCCCGCGAGGAAAGAAGAGAACCTAACGGACATCGGAGAGCTCCAAGCAAGCCACGAGAAAGGCAGAAGAGCAATCCTGAACGAGACCGAATGAGCCAAGAGCGAAGAGCGAATAAATCCGAAGAGCGAATGAAACAATAAATCTGAAGAGCGAATGAAACAATAAATCCGAATGGAGGGAGAGCCGCGCACCCAACGCCGAACCAAGATGGAAGACGTGATGAGCGACGCACCGAGAAGTTACGAATTACGAACAACGAACAATCGAGGACCGATGAGAACGCGGAACGACAAGAATCGAGAATCGAGAGCGAGAAACGAAGAACGCGGAACGACGAGAATCGAGAATCGAAGAACGAGAAACGAAGAACGCGGAACGACGAGAATCGAGAATCGAGAATCGAAGAACGAACGACGAGCGACGAACGACGAACTATAAGAATAGTGCGCGACGATCGAAGAGACAGGAAGTACCACACCCGTCCGGACGATAAGTGTAGAATCGGCGGCCGGCGCTGCAGACCGCAGGACTCAACGCTGCAACCCATCCCCTTCTCTCTTTTACGAGAGTTTTACCTGGATGTTTGGGCGGTGTGGCGGCACCCAAGTTACAACGCGGCGTCCCCTGTTCTTCGATATATGAGTAGTCGAACAGCCAACGGCGAAAGGCGGCGAGATATCACGACGGGCTCGGCACGTCACGCGCGAGCTAAACGACGAGGTACGGGGGTCTCCTGACAGAGCGCAGCGAAAGGGGAGGGAGATCCATCCTCCGTGGTCGAAAGGGGGGGCGAGCCATACCTCTCTTCCCGCGGGGGGAACTAACTATTCGGCGGCCGCGGGGGGGAAATTCGGCGACCGCGGGGGGGAACAGGAAAAGAATTCCCGTACGTTCCCGTACCGCGATCAAACGTAAACGACGGCGTTGATAGATATCGGAGGGGCGTGACAGTCGCGACTGTCAGAAGAACGCAGAGGGTGTATCGAGGAGAGAGACGAGGGTGCGATCCGATGGCGACAGGCGTGCGAGAGTCTCGGAGCGACAGCGAACGAAGGTAGGATGTGACGCGGATCGATCGAGCGTACCGCCTCGACTTTCTTGGGGTCCATCTCGAGACCACGGCGAGAGACGACGTGCCCGAGGTACTCGCCCTTGATAGCGAACAAGATGCACTTGGAGGCCTTGCACGAGAGACCGGCCCAACGGAGACGCTCGAGAACGAGATCGAGACGGTGAAGCATCTGCTCGAATGAGGCGTCGACGCGTTCCTCTAGCGTGCTGCCTGTACCTGTCGACCAAATTCCGATGTCGTCCAGGTACGGCATGCAAATCTCCCACGCGAGGCCTTGGAGCACCGCGTCCATGAGACGACACATGTAGGACGGGCCGGATTGGACGCCGAACGGGAGGCATGCAAATCTGGCGGTGGGTACAGAACGCCGTGATGGGTTTGTCCTCCTCCTTGATAGGCAGACACCAGAAACCGGAGGCGAGATCGAGCAAGCAGAGAAACAAAGAATCTCGAGAGCCTTGGCCTCGAGATAAACGATCGATCGCTTCGACGGTGAGCGGTAGAGGGCTGTCCGAGATACGAAGCTTCGAGTTCGTGTCCCGATAGTCGACGCAGAAGCGAACGGATCCATCTTTCTTACCGACGAGAACAACCCGCGAAGCCCATGGCGAATTGGACTTACGAATGATGCCCGCCGCCTCCATCTCAGCGACGTGCTTGTCGACGATGGCGCGGCCCTCGTCACCCATCTTGGACGGAGCGTGTCGGTGGGCTGTAGCGCCGGGGAGGAGAGGCAGCTCGACCTCCATCACGTGCGTGTGCCGAGGGTTCTTCGGGTCGAGGGCGAACGCGTCGACATGCCGTGCCAGCAGGCAGCGTACGCGCTGCTTCTGGGACGGCGACAATTGCTTGTCGGGGTCAATGGTGATAGCGTCGAGGAGCGCGCGCTGTGCCTCGGTGAGCGAGGACTCGGGGTCGTCTCCATCACCGGCGGCTGTCGACCGCGCTTCGTGCAACTTGTACTCGATGTGAGCTGACGCCACCGGCGAGTACGCAGGAAGAGTTACCGGACGTGGCGCCAGGTTCCAGACGGTGACCAACACCTCCCCCTCCGGGGTGGGGGTTTCGACACTGGTGGCGACCATCGGAGGAGAATCGAGGCCGTCACGGGGCGGTAGACGGTCGACGAGAATGGCGGAGTCGGGGTAGTTCTCGATGACCTCCAAAGGCAGGCGAACGGAGAACGTACACGCTGCCTGCTGGCTCGGCATATCGACGCGTTCGCCCTCGACCCGAAGAACCCTCGGCACACGCACGTCATGGAGGTCGAGCTGCCTCTCCTCCCCGGTGCTACAGCCCACCGGCACGCTCCGTCCAAGATGGGCGACGAGGGCCGTGCCATCGTCGACAAGCACGTCGCCGAGATGGAGGCAGGCCCTATGGGCCATCCAAATTCGTCAACTGTGCACGACCCCAGTCGCGCTTCAGTGGGTTGAGAGCTCGACGAGCGGACGCGCGCGCGCTGCGCATGACGTCGCCGACACCACCCAACCCTTCTCGCCGAACGAGGGGTTGCGTGACACCTTTCGATTGCGCACGACCGAGTCGAGCTCGACGAGCCTGCCTGCGCATGACGTCGCCCCGCCTCAGACGACAACAACCCTTCTCGCCGAACGAGGGGTTGCGCGACACCTATGACCCAGTCGCGCCGCGCTTCAGTGGCCAAGCATATTCGAGTCCACATCTCCGGTGCAGGACCCCCCCCCCCCCAGTCGCGAAGGTTCTATCGCCTTCCACTGCCTTTCAGGTTGTCGACCGCTCCGCGATAGTATGAGGGTCTCCGGGTCGGTATCCTCCATGGCGCCCCGGAGGTCTACCACCGGCGATAGGTAGTAGAGAATTTACAGCGGATGTGATTGCTCCACGCGCCCTGATATCCATTGTATTGTTGTCATTACAGGAAAAAAACCCGTTCGCACGCCACACCCACACACCCCTTTCTTTTTGTGTACTCAGAGGAAAAGGCGGGGGGGAGTTGCTATGCGCACGCGCCGTGTCCTTGTTTGTGAAAAACAAAACTCACCTCTTGTAGGAAAGACGCGACATGCCGTGGTACCATTGGGTATTCGGCATTGTACCCATGGGTATCATGATTAGCTTTGTGCTCATCTTTGTAATAATAATACTCATCAGCATCAGAGGAATTGTTCAGACATTCCTACCGGAAAAAGAAAACAAGCTAAAA
Organism: Isochrysis galbana; assembly: GCA_018136815.1. Lineage (NCBI taxonomy): Eukaryota > Haptophyta > Isochrysidales > Isochrysidaceae > Isochrysis > Isochrysis galbana. The sequence continues at coordinate 1,195,805 of CM030935.1, forward strand.
CGGTGATTACCTCACTCGATAAATCGAATGGCGCGCGCGCTGCGCGCCACGTCCTTGCGCCTGTACTAGCACTGAGTGAAAACAAAATATCACCTAGCCCTCTTTTGACGGAACGCGACTTAAAGACAGACTCTTCGCGTACCCTGGTACGAACACCCCCGACAGTCTGAAGACGCTATATATTATAGCGTGGAAGTACATACTCAGAGACTTCTATAGAGTTGAATTCGAATCATACGAGTATCACTATATACCAGTACTGGAAGCCACACTAGTGAGGTTTACCACCTTGGTAAGAGGCCTCGCCTCACCGGGCTCCTACAGGCCCACATGCGCACCCGCAAGGCCGCCCAAGGAAGAAAACCAAAGCTCAAAAAACCGATGGAACACGGCGCCCCAACGTTTATTGAAAACGAAAAAGGTAGACTACAGTTGAGCGAGAGCTTCAGCCTCGTGGCGCAGGCGCTCGGCCTGCTGCCGAAAGGCTCGCCTGAGGCGGCGAAGAACTTCTCTCCAATCGAAGATAAGGACACGGGATGGAAGTCAGCCATCGCATGAGTAAAGATACGACACACGATCACGGCGCAGATCCAAAAAGTCATTAGGATATGCAAGTCACTCAGCGGCACAGGAGGAAGGCGGGAACGCAGCGCTGAGGACAGGCGCACTCCACCCAACTCGAAACCCCAGCATTACCCGGGCCCCTAAGTAGAGCACGAGGGGAGTGGCCGCAAGGCGGGGAATGAGGGAGGGGAAGGGGAATGGGCGTGGCTACGAAAGATGTGACCCAGCGCCACGTGTGGGGCGAGAATATTAAAAGGTTTTTTTTCTCTGCGGGAATTCGACTAGCAATACTAAAGCGAGAGACCAACCACACTGAGTCGCACAACACCATCTTGATTGATTGGGTGTCTCCTTCGCGCAGACTCCGGATGAGATAGCATCCTAAGATCTCCGAGGACGTTCGACTGAGGAGCATGGTGGTCCCACAAAGTCTGCTTTCTCAAAGTTTGACGTCAATTGGACGTTTGTTGGACCTCAAGCTGGCCCGCTTCAACTTCTTCAGATTGGCTTTCATGCTTTCTGACAGAGCATTCGCATTGAGCTGGATGGCGGAAAGACTGCGGTTGAGCTTCAAGGCTTGTTCAAAAGAATAACCTCCTTTGTCTGAAATGTTATTGCCACTCAAATTGAGGGTAGTCAAAGTTGTGTTGTGTTTGAGCATCTCTGCGATAAACGTTGCAGAGACATCCCCAAAGTCTTGGTTGGAGAGGTCTAGACTAGCCACTCCGTTGCTTCCCCTCAGTTCGGCCACGGGCAATGGCGACAGATCAAATGAGATAGTCCCAAGTGTAGGCGCCTCTTGGGCAAGCATCAGGCCGATCGCAGCAGCTCCTGTTGTGCTGATCAGGCAGCGGTGCATCACAAGACCATGCAGCTCAGCCTGCAAAGCCCCCTGCACAACATACATGGCCGCTTCATCTCCAATCGGATTTCCCAACAGGGAAAGGTACTTCAGCGTCGTGTTGGTTTCAATGAGCTTGCCTATCACCACCGCCGCCAATGGGCCAATGCCACTCTGGGCCAGGTCAATCGTGTCCAGCTGCATTCTTCCCAGCAAAGCGGAAACAGGTATTCGGGCGCTCCAGACGGTAGCATTTGCTTCGTCCTCATCGCGCGTGCGCATGATGAGCGTATGCAGCGACGGGCGTGCTGCGGCAGCGATTCCCTCGGCGAGGGCCAGTGCGCCGGGCACGCTCAGACGTGAGGCATCAACCTCCAGGGATTCCAGAGCAGAATCGCCGCTCAGGATGCGTGCAAACTGAACTGCAACGTCGTCACTGATCTCTGAGGAGCTTACATTTAGTGAAACCACCGGTGAGAACTCACCGAGCCGAAGCAGCTCCTCGGCGAGCATGAGCACGTCGCCTTCAAGGAGGGTCCTCGAAGTAAAATCTGGTGTTACATTCATGCTGTGCAATCCACACACCGTCCGCAGCCCCGCGGCAGTCTCGGAGTCTTGATTTGGCGAGAGCAAGTCGACAAGCCGGGCCCGATCTGGGGCTTCGATCATGTTGGACAAGAGGTTGATGGACTGCAGGCTCTCATTCACCTGCAGGGCCTTGATGAGGTCCGCGATGCCAGACGGATCAAATTCACCTTGGCCGTGCTGGCTGATACCGCAAAGCAGGTTGTCGCTCAAGTCGATGCTCTCGAGTGTGCGGTTGTTTAGAAGAAGGTGGGCGACGGCGGCTGCGCCTTTCGGCCCAATTAGGCAGCCCTCTAACTCGAGCACACTCAGTGTCTGATTACCCTCAAGGGCCAGCGCAAGGGCAACGCTACCCTCATCTCTTATTGAGTTGGCCGAAAGCGCCAGCGTAGTGAGCCCATGGTTGGAGTCACCGCCGAGCGCCATGGCGAGCGCCACAGCTCCTTGTATGCCAATATTGCAACTGATCAATTCCAACTCTTGTAACTGCGAGTTCCGAGAAAGTCCGTCCGCAAGAATTCGCACCCCATCGTCTCCGATGGGGTTATTTGAAAGTCGCATCTGATTCAGATTGTCAAGGCACATTAGGTACTGTACTGAGACCATGAAATCGGCCGATGGCACCTGGGAGTCTGGCGGCAATTCAAAGACCTCAGCCAACACAAGCTGATGGAATGTAGTCATCTCTGTGGCACTTCCTGGGACGTCGCCGCAGCTCGCGTACTCTGCCACGGTGGCGAGCGCATCCGGTACGAGGATGAGCGCCGATTGAGCGGCTTCAAGCGCGAGCGTCAGCGCCTCGGAGACTTGCGCAAGATCGTTGAAGTAGCTCGCTGGCTTTGATGTGATGCTCTCGAGCCGCTGCCTCAGCGCTGAGAGCGTAGGCTTCAAGATGTCACTGCGCTCGCGCAGCATTGCATCCCATGCAGACCAGCTAGGTGCCTCCACCTCTACCTGACGGATCAGCCTGTCGCACGTGTCCTGCACGTGCCGCTTCCAGCTCTCGCCCGTGTCCCCAACCCGAGCGAGCGAAGAGCTCAAATAAGCGCCACCTGTCAGCTCTCCTGAGGCACGGGCGCCGAGCGGCGAGGTCTGGACTGGTGGGAGGTAAGGTAGGTTGCGACGAGATGGTGCGAGCATGTGCTCCCCACACGCGCTGCCGACGGAGTTCGAGACGGGTCCCGTGGGAGTCCAGAGGTGGCGGGCCACAGCGCAAGAGAAGCGTGTGGCGCAGCACCAACCGGCAAGCCCCCCTCCCCCCCCCCCCCCCCCCCACCGTTACTCTCTGTTTTCTACTATATCGAGGCTGTCAGAGTTTTCTTGTTGTCCTAGTTTAATCCTAGAGCTGAGGGACCGTGCCTCATCGGCAACGGAGCGCCTCCCCCGCGATGGGGGTGTGCGCGGTTGGCGCATGGCTCGTCCGGTGTATGTGGCTAGGGATGCTAAAAAAATTCTTAATGATCTCGCCGCGCGCGCGACCCTGCACAGCACCTATGCAGCCACGCCCGCTTCCCTAAGCTCTAATAAGCTCTAAGCTCTAAGCTCCCTTATTTATCCCTATCCCTATCCCGCAAAAATCAAATAAAATGCAAGGACAGACTATTCGCCTACCCGAACACACCAACGCCTGATAGCCTAAAAGCGCTATACATCATAGCATGGAGATACATCAAAAAACTACTTTTGTTAGTGTTAGTGTGTCGTGTGTCGCATTCAATCGGCATTCATCCTGCTAGATGATGCGATTTCCAGGCTCTTATTTCCAGGTCCTTATTCGCCGTGCGGCCACACGGTGAAGTTCAGGTACATCTAGGTTGGTAGGGTTCGTCCCTAGCGATCTAGAATTCGGGTTCTCGTTTCGTTCCTTCTAGGTTTCCTCCTTTCGGGTAATCTTGACCCAAAGGAGCCAGGTCGCCTGTTGCTCGCTGCGCGCTTGTCTCAGGCTCTCGGGTTACCTTGTGAAGGCTTATTTAGCTTCTTGCAAGGCTTGTCGTTTCTTGTTGGGTTCCGGTTCTTTCTTGGGACTTGCTAACTTTCGTTGTTGTCCAGGCCTGTTCTTTGTAGGTTCGGCTTAGCCTGGTTAGGGCGGTTTCGTTCGTTGCCGTTCCAGCGTTTGGCGTTCGCGTTGGCGTGCGGAAATTTCCTCTCACATTCCCTAGGTCCGCTACCCTTGGCTTGTAGGTCCTTGCTTCTTTCTTCTCGGTCAAGGTTTTGGCGAGCGAGTCGGTTGCTCTATCCGCTCGAGATTTGAGGTTTAATTTGCCATCTCCCCTTGGAGATCAGTGTAGGTTCGCTTCTTAGGTGAGGGAATCTTTCCCCTTGATGCAAGTTACATGCAAGCCCTTGGCCCTTTGGTGTTTCTCCCCCTTGGTTGCTACTCAGGGTTGTTCGTTAGAAGCGTCTAGAAGGTTCACGCTCAACGGCAAGATCTCCTCTATCGCGAAGATATCTCGTTGCGATCTGTATCCGAAGTGATCGCCGCGGTCGCGCGACATGACGCTCCCCTTCGGACTCTCCGCCACGTGGGAAGTTACAAGGGAGACACGCTCCGGCCGTCGCTGCGGAGTCTCTCTCTCTCTCGCTCTCTCTTTCCGTCTCTCGCGACGTGTTTGGGTTATCGGTGATTTGGGGTCTCGGTTGCTTGATTGATAATTTGCTTGGTTTGGGTGAATGATTCCGGTGTGTTCGTGAGTCGGTGTATCCTGTTGTTCTCAGCATCTTTGTCCGTCGTTGTTCGCTGTGTCGCTGCACTCTAGCAGCCTAGGCTCCCTCCCTGAGGGAAGAGTTCTTTGTAGGTCTAACAATCTCTTACAATCCAACACTCTAGACTCTAGGTAGGGCCGCTAGGAGCGCCTCGCCGCCCCACAGCCCTTCGTTCCTGTGAGGCCATGGGTGGGTCCGCTCGAGCGGTCGAGCGGTTGGTAGAGGAGTGTGATGTGCGCCCCAAGACGCACCCATGCAGATCCCCTTCTGTGTGGTCATGTGTTGTGGTGTTGGGGGGTTGGGGGGTCAGTGCCATTGTACGTTCTGCTGTTGGTTTTGGATTTGTGCCCATAAGGGCCACCCGGTCTCGAGTCGCGCTGCCGGGGCAGCGCGGCCGTCCCCAGGGTGGGAGAGGCCTCTGCCATAAGGCATGCCTGATGGTTGAGTCGTTCTTCTTGAGTGGTGCTGGTCCTCTGTGCTCCACAGCCTATGACCCCCCATGAGGAGGGCCAGCATGGCTGCTGTGGTTGGTGTGGCCGGTGCCACGGGCCGTGCGGCGCGACCGGGGTCGCGCTCACCTGCTCGGCCTCTGCGGGCGGACGCGGTCGCTTCGCCAGCGACAGCTCCATGGGTGCTGGGGGGGCGCCCGCGGCGGGGGCCCCGAAGGAGAGGTGGGGAGCGGCGGCGCGCTCCATGGCGACCAACTATAAAGTTAGTTGGAGCGAAGGGAGATAAGGGCGATGTCAGTGGAGAGGTACTAGATAACGGGCTCCTAGTAGGTGTTTCGCCCTGAATCTTTAGAATTTTTTTTATGGCATGCCTCCACCGTGCCAGTCACAGAGGGGATGCACAAAAACTGAACGAACCAACCACCCGACATCGACATCGGTTCGGTAGCGAAACGCAAAGATGATTGCCATTCTCGCTTGTCGGAAGCCACGCAGTGGGCAAGCAACCCACAACCCATTTGGGAGAGGTCTTATCAAGCCTTTGGCATGCTCTGCCAACCTAGGATTGACATCGCAACACACACATCATCACACACGCGAAGAACGTATCAACGGCATGGGGAATACGAAGCGAGACATTCATCCCCGGTAGCAAAGATACTCAAGTGACCCACATTGTGGTGTCTGCACCTCATGAATCTTCCTTCGCAAGAACGGAAACGGGCCAACTGGGTTGGACATTGCACGCGAGCCTCATCTTCGACCTTCAATCCCACGTAATGCGGATGCGCATTCCGAGAGCACACATAGTGTACCACAGGACAACGATGAAGATTAGTGGTGTGAAAAGAGGACGCCGGTGCACATTGACCAATGTCTCAACAATGGGTTGCGAGAAGAGCTCAACGATCGTCTGCTTTGCCGGGGTATAGGGTGGGAAGCGTGCGCCGAGCAGCTGCTTGAGACCAGGGAGTTGATCGACGGACGCGAATTTGCGGAGAATAGCCTTCTCGTGGGTGAATGCCAAGAATGAGCGATGGCCGTGGTAGGAGCCCATGCCGCTTGCTCCCACACCGCCAAAGGGAAGCTCGTGATTGGCCAAATGCATGAGGCAGTCGTTGACAACGCAAGCTCCAGAGGTGGTTCGAGTCTTCACGGCCTGGATCATGCTCTCGTCCTTGGAGAACGCGTACAAAGCAAGGGGTTTACCTGTAGGGAGCTCTTTGATCAAGTTGAGCACCTCCTCCAAGTCAGTGTAGCGTGCGCACGGCAAAAGAGGGCCAAAAATTTCATCCTGTTTGTGGCAATGGCGGGGAGCGCGGGTGAGGAGTTGGTGACGCGCTTTGCGACGTTTCGGAGCGAGGGCTCTGGCTCGCCATAGGTCACTCTCGGCGTCCACCTTCCCCCACCCCGCTCAAGGTGAGGAGCGTTTCGTGCCTGCATCGCCTCGCTTGCCATAAATGTGCGCAGATCTGAACCATAGTCAAGGATGGTCGGCTCGACGTATTTATTGTCGAGATCGACGTGACCACCGCAATAGATTCGGCTCTTGCAAGCATCGACCAGACCAGCTACCCGTTTGGTAGCCGCGCCATTGATGAGACGACCGAACCACTCGGTTTGCTGTGGGTCTTGGCCATAGAATTCGATGATGGCCTTTTTTGTAAGCTTAAGGAACTCGTCCGCTACGTCGGCGTGAATGAGACAAAAGTCCGGTCGCACACATGTTTGGCCGGCGTTCGTAAAGGTGCCCCACACGAGACGGCGAGAGGCGTGCTCAAGGTCTGCAGAGCGGTCGATGATGGCGGGCGACTTGCCACCCAATTCGAGGAGGCACGGCGTCAAGTGTTTGGCTGCTGCGGACAAGACAAGCTTGCCTACAAAACCGGATCCAGTGAAGCAGATTTTGTCGAATCGCTGCTCCAACAAAGCGGCCGTGACGGTGCGGTCGCCCTCGGCCACCTTGATGCATTCCGGATCGAGGTACTTTTGGACGAGGCGTGAGATGGTGTGCGAGCAGACAGGGGCATAGGCTCCAGGCTTCAACACCACGCAGTTTCCTCCCGCAATCGCTCCGACAAACTGTAGATGGGTATGGGAAAGCGGAAGGGCGGAAGGGCGGCTACTCTGAGATTCAGACGATCATTCGAACAAGATATCCGCTGATATACTTGCGTCGTGACGCATCATGACAAATGCCCGGCAGGGCAGTGGACCTTTCACTACTGAACACAAAGCAATTGGATGAGTGTGGCGAGTCTCAAAGGCATAAAAGCTAGACATACCGGTGCAAAGAGGAGCTGCATCGGATAGTTCCACGCGCCCATAATCAAAACCACACCGAGGGCATCCTGCTGAGTGCTCGAGGACGCAGGGAAGTTGAGGCCGGAAGTGCTCGTGTGCTTTGGCTTCATCCAGTCATCAAGGTTCGTAAGCGCAGTGCGAACCTCGGCCTCAATGACGCCTAGCTCGATCGACTGAGGATATGAGAGGAGCAATTTGCTGAGGTTACAAGTAGGCCTGGCACACGGAGGTGGCATTAGGGAGTGAGCAAAGGCTGTGGCGGGCGGGGCAAACACTTACAAAGCCCTCAAAGTGCGACTTGTGCAGGTCGGCACGCATCGCCTCGCACAGCTCGTCGCGCCCTTCAACGATGAGGCGTTGGAGTGCGAGAAGTTGGCCCAGCCTCCACTCGCGCGTTAAGGTCTTCTCTGATCCGAACGTCTTGCGGAGCTGCGCCATGGCGTTGGGGATGTCATCGGCGCTGAGCGAGCCGGCCGCTGGCTCGCTGAACTTTTGAGCGGAGACGGCGCCGTAGCGGCTGGTATCGCTAGGGACTACTTCGTCCGCTGGATATGCTGACCGTGTCATCACCATCGGACAGACAAAAAGGGCGGGAAGGGCGGGCGGGATGTGGGAGGGGGGGGGAAGATGGGGGGGGGAGGAAGGGGGGAGCCCTTTCTCTCTCCGGCCGGATGTGGCGCGCGGGGAAGTGGGGCGGGGGGGGGGGGGGGGGGGGGGGGGGGAGGGGGGGCAGAAGGGGCGGAGAACGCCGGGCGAGTGACGAGAGAGGAAAGGGGGAGGAATTGACGAAGCCCCCAAAACATCAGGCCCGATGATTGTAATCCAATTTATATTTATTGCTAGTAGTATAATTATCCCCTGAACTCTACAGACTAGACTAAAGTACAACAGACTACAGACTAGAGTACAGACATCGAGTGTTAATAATAATATCATATAGAGTTATCTCCCAGCCATCAGCCAACCCCACTAGCTAATAGCTAATTGGATCGACACAACTTAAACTTACAAGTTTTCAGTCCCGGAATCCGGAATTCCACAATTCCGCCATGCCTGACGAGCCAAATGCAAGTGCCAAGTCTCCGAGTGATACCGGGGGGAGAGGGAGAGGGCGAGAGGGCACTACCCCCTCCCCTCGATATTTGATATTTGTCCCCCCTCTAGTGCACGCACACACCGACCCCGCGCACCCCAGCACGCCCTCTCCATCTCCATCGCCTTCTTTTAGCCCTGAACAGGGCAAGAAGACAAGTAGTTAAAAAACATCTCAACTAAGTTTATACTTGATTGACCCATGGGGAGGCACGAGCCTGTCGTATTCCATACGATGACAGACTTTTACTTATAACCTGTGGGTTATTTTAAGCCTTGAGGTCTCGTCGATTGGTATGCCGCCTCTTCTCTTACTTTCTCTCGATGTCATCAAATGTTCCATGACCGTCTTCTGTCTTCTCTCGTCTATCGGTTGTAGCTCCCCAGCGAGGTCTGCCCTCGTTGTGCCGACCCCTCCGTCGCATGTCTGCGCGTTGCTAAGTTGCCCTGGTGCCGACGCCTGGCTGGCCGTCCGTCCAGGTGTGGTTAGTTTTCGCCCCGTTTGGTTTAGTTTGTGTGGCTCTGTTGTCATAGACTTTTTGAGTCCATTCGTTGTAGTCTCCCGTGTCTACCTCGGACCTAAGAAGCTCTCATTCTCACTAGGCCCAGGTAGAAATATGCAGTTTTTGTTACCCAAATATGCAGAGAAAATATGCAAAAAATATGCAGCGCGTCACCCAAATATGCAAAAAATATGCAGTACATATTTTATATGTGTAGGCACGAGACACGTGCGAATTGCCAATCAATCAATAGTATGGGAGTGGAGAGACAGAGAGAGAGCATTATTGAGGTAGGTAGAGGTAGATAGCACACGCACACACACATGCTCACATGCTCACAAAGCTAACACATGAGCACACTCAGGCTTTGCTACTCACGCTCCACGCTCCCGCTGGCGCTGATTGCGATTGAAGCGCAACATCAAAGAGGCGCACACTTGGTCCCCAAGGGAGCTGTCCCTCACAGATGGAAACATGTGTGCTAGCAATGAAAACACACGCTCACATACCGATGACGCCGGACATGCACGCTCGCGTGCGCGTGCAAGATGGTCCACATCAATGTGGATGCCCATCCCGCAACGCAGTGCGGCGCGAGCGCGGCGCGAGCGATCTGAGGGGTGAGACGAGACATTTCAGCGCGTGGGGGGGCGGGGGGGAGGCGCTTCGGGGCAGGCAGAGAGGGGGGAGAGGGGAGAGGGAGAGGGGCCACTCACCCATGAGGCACGAGACGCCCGGCAACGGGGGGGTGATGTTAAATACCAAGGGGGGGGGCTCCCCTCTCTCCCAATACCAAGGGGGGAGGGCTCCCCTCTCTCCCGCTCCACTTCTACCCAAATATGCAAAAATATGCAAACGTGTGTCGACATATGCAGATCTGACAAATCTACCCAAATATGCAATTGCATATGCTGCATATTTCTACCTGGGCCTAATTCTCACGTTCCCTCTCTCCCACTAGCTCGCTAGCTAGCCTCGTCTCTACTCTCCGACGCCACGCGTCGCAATCCTCCGACCTTCAGTCTACCTCATCGCTCGTAGCGCTCGATGGCAGACACTCTCAGACCCGACTCTTATTATGATCTATCAGACATCTTCCCGCGAGCATGTCTGGGCAAGGCTCATCTCACTCTTGGAGATGGCCTGCGAGGGCGCGCCGGCAGCTAGCGCGGAATGCGGTTCTTGCGGGGAGCTCATGGAGCTTTCCTCGGGGGTGACTACGGGCATGGTGATCGACGCACGACGCACGACGCACGGAGGGCGCGGAAGTGTGGAAGGAGGCTTGTGGGAGGTGGTGGCAGGCGACAGGGGGTGGCTCAGGCGCGTGCTTGGCTTGTATTGACTCGTTGACTCGGGGTATAGACTCGGGAACTCGGGGGGACTCGCGTGGGAACACGGTGGGACTCGACGAAGTTGCTACAAGATCACTCCCAAGAAACCAAAAACCAAAGTCCTTGGGCTCAGAAAACTAACGTAAACACTCCGGAATCATACGATAAACAAACCCTTCCCGCGCGGCGAAGGCTGAAGTCGCGATCGCTCGTCATGCGCGAAGATATACGGCAAGAGAGCGCATAACTACGCAAACGAAGGGTTCGAACTATCGTTAAAGTGAAACTCGTCCGCTGAAGCCAACGCGGAGGGTCGAGGAGAGATCCAAACTCGCGCGGGGGAAGAAGGCGATGTGCGGAGAGACCTTCTAGACAAGAGACGAGCAAGGGGCGACGAAACAAGACGCGAGACGTGAGGCGCGTGCCGTTCGTTCTTCCTTTCTTTTACCGAAACTGCGGTTTGGTGCCCCCTCCGCGAGAATCGCGAAGAAGAACGGACGAGATGAAGGCAATCATCGAAGGAATCGCGAGAGGAATCGAAGCGGAGGGGGGGGGAACAGCGCGCGCGGGGGGGGAACGAACGACGGCCGGAGGAAACGAACCGCGCGCGGAGGAGAAGAACCTCGCGCGGGGGGGGAGGAATAATATAACGGCCGGAGGCGACGGATGGCACGCCGAGGGGAAGAACCTGCCGCGGGGGGGCGTGGGACCGAGGGCACGGCGGGGCCGCGTGGGGGGCCGCGAGGCCGATCTCGGAGCGAGATCGCGTCCTTTCCCTTTCTTTCCCTCGCGGAGCGCGGAGAGACCCCCCACGAGATATCTTGAGACGGCGTCCCCCTCGCGGGGGAACATGCACCGCGGGGGAAAGCAGAGAAAAAAGTTGTTATGCTAGTCTTCATTTATTTTTAAAATACTGCTCTATATACAACTGTGGACATTTGATCGCTCAATTCGACTGATGTCCCACAATTGACGGAACGACACCTCAGCCCCAGCCTCCTCTGCCCCCTGAGCTGGCCTCCAGGAGCCTCCAGGGGTCGCCAGAGGGCAGCTGGAGGCCTGCCGCAGGCGCGCCATCGCGCGTGCCTCAGGAGAGGGGAGAGAGGGCGCAGAGAAGGGGGTGGGCGGAGCGAGAGCTCCGCCCACCGAAAAATTGGTAAGTCCCGCTCCTGTTTACAGGATAAGTCGGGACTAAAGCCGCCGCCCACTCGGAGACACAGGAGGAAGGGGGGGAAAGATCACCGGGGGGGGGGCGCGGGCCACCGGACCATACATATCTAACTAAGCCCTTCACCCCTATCCCCCTAGTAGTGCACGGGGGGAGTCGCCTTATGGCGGGGGAAGAAGGGCCGGGGGAGTGGGGGTGTAGAGTGTAGAAAGGCTATGCTACGTACTACGTGTAGTACGTAGGTAGTGGTTCCATTCGCCGCGAGTGCGGTAAGAATATTAGAAGGTTTAAAAAAAACATCTGAAGATTCTGGGCTATACACCTACTAGTTTCGGGTCTTCCCGCCACTAACTAACACCGCCCTTATCTTCCCTCCCAAAGGTAGGGTCGCCAATTTCGGATTGATTCCAGGGCAGCCAAGAGTTCAATCTCGGTCACCGTCCAATGGCGTTCGGCCGAGGTGAGACTGCGAGCGTAGTACCCAACGACTCGTTCACGGCTATCGTCTCCTAGCTGCGAGAGGATGCCGGCGATGCCCAACTTGTTAGCCCCATCGATCTTGACGATGAAGGGCCGATCATCCCTGGGTGGAGTCAAGACGGGCTCCGAAGTGATCGCTGTCTTTAGCTCTTGGATAGCTCGGCGACACTCCTCGGACTGGGACTCCTTTGCCACGTCGCAGCCCTTCCGCGTGAGAGCAGTGAGAGGAGCAGCCTTAGCGGCGAACTGGCGAATGAATCGACGATAGTAGGAGCAAAGCGGAGGCAAGGGAATGCAGCCACACCGCCACACCGCCGCACCGCGCCACACCTCCCATGATGGACAGTGGCTACGTGATGTCATAGAAGTTTTTCTTACGGTAACGAATCATTTTATTACGTATCTACTAGTCTCACCTCGTACTCATGGTAGCGCCAGCCTCACGTCGCCCTCTCACCCCGCGCACACGCGCCGGCAAGTTTTCTTTTTGCGTTGGGGGGCCCAGACGCGCCCAAATATCCTTGAAATATCCACAGCTATCTAATTCCAAAAAATCTGCCCAAATATCCAGGAGATATATCCGGATATTTTGGCCTACCCCTACGCGCGAGGCAGGCAAGCCTGCCATTGAGAGAGTGGGTCAGCAGGGCAGTGGGCTCCTGGCAAGCCATCAGGCGTGCCAGGAGCATGGGTGGTTCCTCCCCCATGGCAGGGGAGGAGTGGAGAGAGGGGGGGGCTCGTGCCCCCCCATGGGCGAACTAAGTATAAACTTAGTTGGCCGGGTAGACAAATAGTGTATCTTTGGTTTTTGTAGTACCGTCCTCCCCTCCTCGGAGCGTGAAACCTGCTAGAGCCCCAGAATGCTCGCTCGAAGGTCCTCTCCCCCGACCCAGAACGCTCGAGATCCCCTAAATAGATTCTTGTGTGGGTCGGGCAGCTCGCGGAGGCAGAGGAAGGGGCCCCACTGCCCTCGGAGCGCCGACCTCTCAGCGGCTCCGCTCTGGCGCCTCCTCCTCTCGCTCTCTCCTAGTTCTCTCGTTCGACTGTTCGACTCGCCTACTCGCGCGGTAGCCACTTAGCGGGGAATCGACGAGTTCACATGTCAACCTGGCTCGCGGCCGCCTCCAGGGCGGGCAGAGCGCACCTCTCGCAGCTGAGACAGGGCTGCCGCACCGCGGCCGCCAAGGCCTCCTCCTCCGCCTCCTCTGCATCGGCAGAGATGAACAGGCCGCCAGCGGTCACAGGCTTGCCGACGGCGAGCAAGGCGGCCGGGCTCAGCGTCGGCTCGGTCACGCAGCGCATTTCGGGCCGCGTCAACAAAGGTATTCTCACGCAGCAGGCTAAGGGCAAGCGTGCCCAAAAGAAGCTGCGCAAAGAAGACGAGCAGCGCCATGATGGGACACTGGACTTTTCACGGCGAGTCTCTGCGCTGTTGATGGGTTCCGTCCACCGTCCGAGCGAGCTTGCAGCCAAGCTGCGTGAACGATTCGGTCCAGGCGCTGTACGGCAGCTCTCGACTCATGAAGACTCTCCTGTGGTGCATGGGGATGCCCTTCTCCTCCTCCCTGCTGCTGATACACAGGCTCACGGTATTGTTGCCGATGTCCTCTATCTGTGTGTGCCAGCTGCGGAGGCGCGGGAGCCATCCTCAGATGGGCTTCCTACTCCCAGTTCATCGCGCCACTCAAGCTCTACGGTCCGTGTCTTCTTCTTCACGGGCTCGGGCTCGTCGCGTGGTGAAGCGTTAGACGAGGGCGCCAGCTGGTCATCAACTCTTGGGAGTGCAGCTGCGTTGGGCGGCACATTGGGAAGCAGTAGCAGCGGCTTTGCACAATTCGAACGACTTTGCGTGAGCGTCTGGTGGGGGGCCTCTCCGGCATTCGAAGAGGGGCTTTTGCGCGATCTGCGAGCTAGTGCAGTGCGCCAATTGCCTAGGCGACAAGTACTTGATAGGCTGGTACGCGATGGAGCACGAAGTGTTGCTTGAGCCCTGGTGCCGCAGCTGAAGCGTGTGGACCACTCTTGCCCGCTGCACCGCACCCCTAAACTCACCCTATGCCTCCGTGGGCCATTTTTGCCGTAGAGTGTCGAGAAGGAGGAGACCTCCTTCCAGATGGGCTCCAAGTCGAAGCTCGCCGACGGTGGGCATGACGAGATTGTGCTGAGTGGATCGGCATCCCCCGGAGCCCGTCTCCTTGATCAGCTGGCCTTCTCGCATGCTCTCCAGAGACACATGCGGCTCCAGGTGGGCGGCCGTCCTCGCAAACTTTCCGTTTTGGTGCATGATCGGTCCCCACATTTCCCCCCTCCCTCACCATTATATACCTCGCCATTCTCTGAATCCCTACCACGTGCTATGCCTACTCTCTTCTTCTTCGACTTGAAAATGTGTTGCTCCCATCCCATTTCCAATGTGTAGCTCGTGGAGGATGAGGCAGAACGTCTTGTAAGCGCTATGAAGCGCACGGTGCGACAAGGGCTTGGCGCTCCGGTGATCCGTCGACTGCTGCCGTCGCGATTTGGAGGAGTCGAGTCATCAGCTGTGATGATGCAGAGGCTCCTTTTGTTGCGCGAATTCAACTATGAGCCGGACATCATGTCAACACCGGATTGGCTGTGAGCACTGCTCTTCTTTCGAGGGCATCCTGCCAATATTCCCTGTCGCCCTGCACGCCCTAGCCTCGTGTGCTCACGCGATTGCTTTCTAACTTCAGATGGGACCACGACCATTCCGAGAGGGAGGCGCTATACGACGCCATGGTAGAGGAGTACGAGATCGAGGCGCGGATCGACGCTGTCAACCAGCAGCTCGACTATGCGCAGGTATGTAGTCGCAAAGGTGCAGTTCTCTTTTCGCACAACCCTTGCGGTCAGCCATCAAGTCCCGCACGAATAGGCGATGTCTAGTAGTCATGAATGCACCACTAGAAGAAGTCAACCTGTGAAAAACGAAGCACGAATAGTTGCACGGGCGAGCTTGGAGCTCTTGTGCAGTCTAAGAAGCGCTAGAGACGCATGCTGCTCTCGTAAAACTCTGTCTCAGCCATCGATCCTGCGAATTGCTTGGACCAGACTACCCTACACTCTCTAAAGGAGGACATGAACCACCGCCACTCGATGTTCATTGAGATGACCATTGTTTTGCTGATATCGTTTGAGGTCATCGTTGAAATGCATGCGCTTGGTTGGATCTCGTTACCTGGGCACCCGTTGCCATCATCTACAGCAGGAGATGGAGCTGCAAGTGTTGCGACTGGAATCGAGGATCCTTCCTCTCCTGGGATTTCACTCAAGAAAAGACACACACATCACTCATGAATCAATCTTCCTCGACACTACCAAATGCCTTTAGGTTGCCCCGCAAGATGCCGCAATACCTTCCCCCGTGATATACGCGATAATTTTTAACAGATTTTTTGGCACGGGACGTCTTAATGCACCATGGTGACATGCTGGTGGTCGACTCCGTTACATACATATTTTTTAAACCTTTTAATATTCTTACCGCACTCGCGGCGAATGGAACCACTACCCACTACAAGTAGCACGTAGCATACTCTCTACACCCCCATTCCCCGGCCCTTCTCCCCCCGCCATCAGGCGGCTCCCCCCGTACACTACTAGGGGGATTGGGGTGGAGGGCTTAGATATGGTCCGGTGGCCCGCGCCCCCCCCGGTGATCTTTCCCCCCCTTCCTCCTGTGTCTCCGAGTGGGCGGCCGACTCTGTCTCGTCTTATCCTGTGAACAGGCGCGAGACTTACTGATTTTCCGGTGGGCGGAGCTCTCGCTCGCGCCCACCCCCTTCTCCGCGCTCTCTCTCCCCTCTCCTGCGGCACGCGTGATGGCGCGCCTGCGGCAGGCCTCCAGCTGCCCTCTGGCGGCCCCTGGAGGCTCCTGGAGGCCAGCTCAGGGGGCAGAGGAGGCTGGGGCTGGGCCCTGGTCTCCCCTGCCTCTCCCTCGCTGGCGCTCCCGAGCCTCTGGGGCCCCCACGCTGCACCTGTCTGCCTGTCGACCAGGGGGGGAGGGGGGGTTTGAGCATTGGGCTGGTCACGAGGGGCCAGGATGGGCGAATGGGGCGAGCCTGTGGGGAAGGAAGTGGGTCAGTAGGGCAGTGGCCTCCTGGCAAGCCATCAGGCATGCCAGGAGGATGGGTAGTTCCTCCCCCATGGCAGGGGAGGAGTGGAGAGAGGGCGCCATTAGGCGGCTCCCCCCATGCACTACTAGGGGGATTGGGGTGAAGGGCTTAGATATGGTCCGATGCCCCCCCCCCCCCCCCCCCCGGTGATCCGTTCCCCCCTTCCTCCTACGCCTTTTGTTTTGTCGAGCCCCTCCCGCCGATTGGGTCTCCGGTGACCACCCCTTCGACAGGAGTGTTCACCTTCGCCCCCCCTTCCCTGCGAAATTCGGCGCGAGCCACCCGCGAAAGCTGCTCCTTGTTCCGTCCAAGCCCAAGCCCCGCTACCCGAGCCACCGACTACCGAGCCCACGTACCAGCTAGCGCCGAAACCTTCGGTGGCCGCCGCCTCACTTAGATCCGACCAACCGTTCCAGCCCACGCGGCCCAAGAGGCAGCGCAGGGGGGTGGATGGTTGTCGCCCCCCATGAGGGGAGTCGAGAGTCGAGAGAGTGGGAGGGGCGCGAGGCCCCCCTCCATGGCGACCAATCATAAGATTAGTGTGTGTAGAAAGTATACTACGTGTAGGCAGTGGTTCCATGCGCCGCGAGTGCGGTAAGAAAATTATGAATTTTTTAAGGTAATAATTCTAGGCTACATGTCGCCTGCATTTCTACACTACAGCTTCAGAATCGTTGTGTGGCCCACCACTTGATTTTGCGGCAATCCGAGCCATCAAAGCCTGTGTACGAGCGAGCAAGGATTTGGCGAAGGGGTATGCGCGATGCGGTGCTTCCATTGCTCTGGATCCTGCTGTCCGCAACTGAGACGAGGTCCTCGATGGCATGTAGAGATAAATGGTGGTGAATGCGAGCAGCAGGATCAATAAGGCCGATCGATTCGTCAAGAGGACTCTCGGCCTCAACAAGTGAGAAGAAGGATTCAGCCGCATCGCGATCGAGGGGCGTGTCATTTGCAGCACAAGGTGCCTCTGTCCCCTCATCCGTGGCGTAAACCCTGGCTACTGGATGTTCTCCCGCTGCGAGAGCAGCCTTCATCTCGTCATCGCACCGTGTCATCCGTAGCCATTGCGCCCGAAGCTTGGAAGCATCGCTCACAAAGTACGTCAGGAAAGTCAGCTGCTGCTGCCTTTTGACCTCGGCATCTATCTCATTGTAGTCTCCAGCTCCGGGTGAGACGGCATTGTAGCCGCTTGCCAACTCCTCGCGCAACAACGCGTCGAGGCGCTTCACATCAGCAGGGCGGCTCAGGCTGATGTCCACCAATTCCTCGGGATCAACGCTCAAGTCGAAAAGTTGTGGCATGTATCCACCAAAGGTGGCATTGAGGGCCCGCGTTCCGAAGACAATGTACTTCAAAGATCCTTTCACGATGCAAAAAGAGCCCGTGTTCCCCAGATTTGAATGGAATTGTGATACGACGTAAGTCTTGCGCGGTGCCGCGGTATGAGCAAGTGTGCCGTCATCCGTGGACCATCGATCTGCCGAGACGCTGTGTGTCACGCCAAGTAACGGGGCGAGAGAAGTTCCCGCTAGCCAATCTGTAGGTTGCTGCGGCAACTGGGCAAGATCGAGGAGAGTTGGATATATGTCCAGGAGTGAAACAAGGTCAGTCACTAGACTTCCGCGGTGCGGTTCAGCGCTTGCGAAATCTGATGCCTGGGAAACTATGGATGCGAACGCAACATGCTCTCGTTGGGCATATGTTCCCATGGCACGGCGTTCAGAGGGCTTTGCATGCAGTAGATTTAAAGCGCCGCCAGAAATGATTAGTGGCACGCGCACGGAGCCCTCGTACAGCGAGTTCTTCCAGATCTGAGATAGTTGAAGGCAACGGGAGGGTCCCGTGAATAGCGTCCATCAAGTTATTGCGACAGGCTCTTGAAACTCTACAGCTCGCTTTGCGCTATCACCTGCCGATGTCCCATGTTCATCTCTCCATGATCTGACAAAAAGATGACGATGGTCTTTTGATATAAATCCGCCTTTTTGCAAGCGGAAAGAACCTCATTGCAGATGGGGGAGCAGACGAGGGCGATCATGGTTCAAATAATGAGCTACGAGGTCCCAGCTGTTGCGAGCTCTTCGTTAGCACACATACAAGCTTTAGGTGGGTAGCAAAGCTCCTACCTCCCCCAAAAGGTAGTCAGCTTCTGCGACCATCGCGAGGTATGTCCGACGAACCTTAAAGATGTCAAAGGAGCTGAACGGAGGCTGATCATCACCCAGACCTTTGGCGATGGACATGAAGCTATCATATGGGTGCATCGATGAGAGGCTCGTCCAAGTAGGCGGCGAGTAATGCACGCGCTTTTCATCGACAGACTCGAGCCAAGTCTGGTTCGTTTTAAATGGTGGGTGCGGTATGTTCAGAGAGCAATACATGAACCACGGTCGGATCCCAGATGAACTCTTTCCTTCGCTGGACGTCATCCGCAGCCCAGCAGCCTTCCCTTTTGCGACCAGCCACTCAATGCATTTATCGTGGATCCGCCAGTCTTCCGGATGCACGCTCGATGCCTGATCGTTCGTTAACAACATCGGGTTCGGTTTGGTGGGCCTGCGTATGTCTGCAGCTCGGGTGAGAGTGGGTATGTTGGGTCCGCCATGAAAGCCTGTCTCGGTCGGTGCCGGACCAAATCGCGCTATGATGTTGGCACCGACGTCGACTTTGCCAAAAATGGCCATTTCGTAGCCTCCGTCAGCAAGTGCGTCGAAGAAGGTGGCGTTGGCGTCTTGCCGAGCACCAATGGCGAGGCACCATGGGGTCCCGTATGCCTTTGCACATCTGCAGCGCAATCGCGGAGGCACACCAGGGCATTGGTATCCCAGCGCGAGGCGGTACGGGCATTGGTTGGCACACGCGTGTTCGTGCGGGCCGCAGGCTCACGCTTGATCCGGCGCTCCTGTGCGATCGAGTGTGAGGCCATTATCGTTGGAGTATGCACGTATCTGGTCGGTCCGCCTACCCGTGAGCATGCTCGTACGTGAGGGAACGCACTGCGGAGAAGCTGCGTAGGTGCGGACGAAACTGACCCCGTCGGCCGCGAGCGCATCGAGTGTTGGCGTGCGGACCCAGGCGGAGATGGGCGAGTGCGGGTCGACGACGCGCCCGTCCATCGAGTCCGACATCAGAAAGAGCAAGTTGGGCCGGCTGGTCATCACGATCGGCCAGGAGAGATAGGGAGGAGGGGAGAGCCGGGGGCAGGAGGGAAAAGCAGGGGAAAGGGAGGGACAGGGAGGAAAAGGGGTGCGGGGACAGGGAGGGAAAGCGGGGGAGCGGGCGCGCGGAGCGAGTCGTCCGTCCGCTCCCAGATCATCTTTTGTTGAGTACTCGTACTCTACTTTCTACTAATGATGAGTCCCTCCTACCCCACTGCTCTCCGCTTTGCTGCTGGGGGCCGCTGTCAGAGTTTTCTTGTTGTCCTAGTTGAATCCTAGTGCTGAGGGACTGTGCCTCATCGGCAACGGAGCCCCTACCCCGCGATGGGGGTGTGCGCGGTTGGTGCATGGCTCGTCCGGTGTATGTGGCTAGGGGTGCTAGCCAACAAGACCTCTTACAAGACTACAATTTCTAACGTCTAATGTGTGCCCCCGCCGAGAGACCACGCCAACTTCTACAACCATAGCGCGCTCGACGACGCCGCTCAAGGGTACAACACCACAACGAATAAATAAAAATAAACCTTTTAATAGTCTCACCGCACACGCGGCCGTGGACCCTCTACTTTCTACTCACGTAGGAATCTTTCTACACCCCCACTTCCCCGGCCCTTCTCCCCCCGCCATAAGGCGACTCCCCCCGTGCACTACTAGGGGGATAGGGGTGAAGGGCTTAGATATGGTCCGGTGGCCCGCGCCCCCTCCCGGTGATCATTCCCCCCCTTCCTCCTGTGTCTCCGAGTGGGCGGCGGTCTCAGCCCCGACTTATCCTGTAAACAGGTGCGGGACTTACCTATTTTTCGGTGAGCGGAGCTCTCGCTCCGCCCACCCCCTTCTCCGCGCTCTCTCTCCCCTCTCCTGCGGCACGCGCGATGGCGCGCCTGCGGCAGGCCTGCAGCTGCCTGCTGGCGACCCCTGGAGGCTCCTGGAGGCCAGCTCTGGGGGAGAGGAGGCTGGGACTGGGCCCTGGTCTCCCCTGCCTCTCCCTCGCTGGCGCTCGTGAGCCTCTGGGGCCCCCAATCTGCACCTGTCTGCCTGTCGACCAGGGGGGGAGGGGGGGTTGGAGCAATGGGCTGGCCACGAGGGGCCAGGATGGGCGAATGGGGCGAGCCTGTGGGGAAGGGAGTGGGTCAGTAGGCCTTCCATTTGTAGACATGGTTGAGCACTGTGAGGTGGGTGTCTGCCTTTACTCAAAAGAAGATTTTTTGTACCGGGAGCGTATTTGGAAACGAGGGGTACCAAACGAAGGCATACGACCTCGGGCGGGAATCACATTCCAGGAGCACTCCGGAGTCGAGGGGGCGGAGGGAGAGGTGGGGTCGACAAAGAGGGAGAGCAGGGGCGCGGGGACAGGGCGCAGGGGCAGGAGGGGTACCTGTGACGCGGCCGAGACTGGGGCCGCCCCCGCGCCTTCACCCTCCCTCGCCCTCCCACCCCTAGGATTGGGACTCCCTCGTGGTGGCCCCGCATCGCGTATTTGGAAACGAGGGGTACCAAATGAAGGCAAACGACAACTGGACGTTCTCGGCACCGAACATGTTCTTTAGATTTGGGGCGAAAGCAGCGGAGGGGGGGAGTGCTCGCCGGGAAATCGAACAATCCCTCAACCGACCTTTTTAGATTTGGGGCGAAAGCAGCGGAGGGGGGAGTGCTCGCCGGGAAATCGAGCAATCCCTCAACCGACCTTTTTAGATTTGGGGCGAAAGCAGCGGAGGGGGGGAGTGCTCGCCGGGAAATCGAGCAATCCCTCAACCGACCTTTTTAGATTTGGGGCGAAAGCAGCGGAGGGGGGGAGTGCTCGCCGGGAAATCGAGCAATCCCTCAACCGACCTTTTTAGATTTGGGGCGAAAGCAGCGGAGGGGGGGAGTGCTCGCCGGGAAATCGAACAATCCCTCAACCGACCTTTTTAGATTTGGGGCGAAAGCAGCGGAGGGGGGGAGTGCTCGCCGGGAAATCGAGCAATCCCTCAACCGACCTTTTTAGATTTGGGGCGAAAGCAGCGGAGGGGGGGAGTGCTCGCCGGGAAATCGAGTAATCCCTCAACCGACCTTTTTAGATTTGGGGCGAAAGCAGCGGAGGGGGGAAGTGCTCGCCGGGAAATCGAGCAATCCCTCAACCGACCTTTTTAGATTTGGGGCGAAAGCAGCGGAGGGGGGGAGTGCTCGCCGGGAAATCGAGCAATCCCTCAACCGACCTTTTTAGATTTGGGGCGAAAGCAGCGGAGGGGGGAAGTGCTCGCCGGGAAATCGAGCAATCCCTCAACCGACCTTTTTAGATTTGGGGCGAAAGCAGCGGAGGGGGGAAGTGCTCGCCGGGAAATCGAACAACACCCGTCCGACCTTTTTAGATTTGGGGCGAAAGCAGCGGAGGGGGGAAGCGCTCGCCGGGAAATCGAGTAATCCCTCAACCGACCTTTTTAGATTTGGGGCGAAAGCAGCGGAGGGGGGGAGTGCTCGCCGGGAAATCGAACAACACCCGTCCGACCTTTTTAGATTTGGGGCGAAAGCAGCGGAGGGGGGAAGCGCTCGCCGGGAAATCGAACAACACCCGTCCGACCTTTTTAGATTTGGGGCGAAAGCGAAGGAGGGAGCGCTCGCGGGGAAATCCCTCAACCGACCTTTTTAGATTTGGGGCGAAAGCAGTGGAGGGGGAAGCGCTCGCGCCTTTTTAGATTTGGGCCGAAAGCAGTGGAAGGAGAGCGCTCGCGCCTTTTAAGATTTGGGCCGAAAGCAGTGGAAGGAGAGCGCTCGCGCCTTTTAAGATTTGGGCCGAAAGCAGTGGAGGGGAAGCGCTCGCGGGGAAATCGAGCAATCCCTCAACCGACCTTTTTAGATGTGGGGTGAAAGCAGCGGAGGGGGAAGCGCTCGCGGGGAAATCGAACAACACCCGTCCGACCTTTTTAGATTTGGGGCGAAAGTAGCGGAGGGGCTAGGATTGGTGACGACATGTACATCTCATCAAGCCCTGGGCCATCAGGGGTGCGAAGCCGCCATATCGGAGCCACCGCGAACGCCCGACGGCCTTTGAGCAGCTACGCTAATGACGTTTGGAGGTACTCTCTGGACAATTTGGCACGCGACTACTCCGACGTTCCAGGAGTCGAGCGATGGAGCGAATCGTGTGATGATCACGAGGGTGGATGGGTCAACCGCTTCCGCGCGTCTGAAGAGCTGGAGCGTTCCATCAGGCAAGCGGCATCCGAGACGACGTCGACACACGGAGCAAGCGCCGTTTCCTGGGGTGGGGGAAGTTGCGATGGTGGCGGCGCGGCTGGGGGTTCGTGGTAGCGGGATAGGTAAAACCCGTCACGAAACACCAAACGGCACTTCACAACTAGGTATACGAACTGCAACGGAAGCTCGAATTGTTCATTGAGATCGCCAGTGAGTACTCTCAAGAATATGCCGGCAAATTTATTCGTGACATTCATAATTTAAACGAAGAATATCATGACGTAGTCGAGGAAGCTTACAAGGTAATAATGAGTAAACAGGGAAACACCTCTTGAAGGGCGTGTCTCCGCGAAAGAGTGGACGAGACGCCCCCGCCGGAGAGCAACCTTGCTCGTCAGATATTTTTGGGGGCGGGCGCGCGGAGAGAGAGAGGCACCCCCCCCCCCCTCCCATCCACAGCCCCTCTACCCCATCCCCCGGCGAGTAGGCTCCCCAGGCGTTGTGGATGGCACAGGCGTTGTCGAAGGAGACCCTCTCGGGGCGCGCCCTCATGCCGAGCCAAGGCGATGCTGTTCTCGTCGCGTACGTGGTGCTCCTGGGCCTCTCCTTCGGGGTGCTCGCGGGGGGGGCTCATGGTAGGGTGAGACTGGAAGGGAAAGGAGACCAAATGAAGGCAAGCCGCCTACCTGTGACCGGGCTACTAGCCGCCTATGGCATCGTCGCACCACAAGGCTTCGCTTATTTGGGGCGTTCTCTCCCTTCCGGGGCGTCATCATCGATAGAGGCTATACGTGTTCCCAGGGCCAGGGCAGACTGGCTGGGCGGCTGGGCCCCTGGGACCGCCACCAGAGACAAGCACTACATTGCCCCGACCATAGGACCGACGTCCGCAGCGTACGCTCTTTTCGGTTGGCTCCTCGACCACCGTTACTCAGCCCAAGACAGATGAGATCTGAGCCGCCCACAGCGGTGGACACCTCTTCTCTTCTTCATTCCGTCGCGTGCGACGAGGGGTGTGATTGGCATAAAAAAAAAACATCTGAAGATTCTGGGCTACACACCTACTAACCTAGGGTACTTCCCCATCCCTGACACCACCGCCCTTAATTTCCCTTTCCTCCACCTCCTCCCCTTCTCCCCTTCATTCCTTTGTCTTCGGTATCCGGGGTTCGGCTCGGGTGCGCTACCACGAGCCTGGTTCAGAGCGCGGGTTCCGGGCAGGCCTGTTATTGGTTAGTTGTCGTTGTGTGTCTGTCGGGTCGCTGGCGCGCTCGTCTCTTTCTCGCCCTCGCTGGCCGCTATCGCGTTTCGGTGGATTTATGTCCCGTCGAGGTGTATCACGTCTTAGTCTTGTTCTGGTTCGGGTCTCTCGGCAGTTATATATGCCACCCCCAACTTGGTGGTCAGGGCTTGTAACTCTAGACTTGGTTCTAGCTTACCTCTTGCACCTAGTGTGAATATAGGGTATACATCGTTCATGTCGATCCTTTTCTTCGGCTGTCTGCCCATGCCTGCTTGGGCGGTCCTAGCCGAGTCTGTTGTACTCGCAAAAAGTAGTGCCTTGCTTAGCGTCGTGTATCTATCTATCGTTCTTATCAACACTGATTCCTCCGAGAATTCAATGCCATCGTAGTGTATCCTGTAGAAGTCCGTCAAAATATATCTCCACGCTAGAGTGTAGAGTATGGTGAGCGATCGCGGTGTTTCCCCCCGGGGGTGCATGAAAAGGTTGTCTATGATTACCTCTTCCCTGCTTCTACCACTTCGGGGAGTGTACCTTGCCAGTTTGTCGAGCGTTTCGAAAATCTTGACTACCCTCGGGCATTCTCCCAAGTGGGTGGAAGATTCGTTAGACGCTTTGCACATGCGGCAGGTTTTGTCCCTATCCGCGAACCGGTTGTATGTGCCTATCCTTCTGTGGGTTAGGTGCTTGAAGTGGAGGTGTGTATCTCTCGCCGTCATCATCGGGGATGTATATATTGTGGCTAGGCGCAGGCATCTGCCCTCTATTAGCGTCTCGGTCGTGTCCGGTATCAGTTTCACCCTGGGGGAGGAGTCGCGCACCGCGATTCCTACCCCACTCGCCGGGTCTGAGGCGTTAGCAGGTGCGTGTACCATCTGCCACCCCATGGCCTTGGCGGTCGTGCATGCTCGGAGGTGCCTGCCGTCGGCGTAGGCGTGCAGTTCTTGGAGTATTATGATGTCTACTCTAGCTTTTCTCGCCTGGGCGAGCACCGAGCCTAGAGCACCGTGGCCGGCGCCGTTCATGTTGTAGGAGACGATAATGATCGGTCCCTCACCTGGGTAACCACGTGTGGAGTCGAACGTGAGCGCATAGATTATGAGAGTGTTAGCGCGGCGCATGTCGCGGTCGCGGCATGCGTACTTGTGATTGTAGCGGCATTCCGCGCCTAGGGCGCAGAATCCGCCCTTGGGCTGCTTCCCTGGTGCACCGGCGCTTGCTCGTGGGAATGCGCAGATTATAGTGCATTTGCCGTCCTTCCATGCGCCCGGGTAGTCGTGCGAACGGTTGCACGCCTTGCCCATGATGTTCATGGGGCATTTGCCGTTCGGGAAGCGCTTGCACAGCTCCGGGGCGTCCGGGTTCATGGCCTCTTGGACGGTCCTCTTCTGTGGCGCCATGCGCCTACGTTCTTCACGCTCGAGGCGTGCAGCTTTTTCCTCCTCGCATACGCAGATGCGCAGAGGAGGTTGGAACGCCATGGCATAGCCTTTGTTGTATCCCTTGCAGCCCTTGGGCCCGGCATGAATGTTCAGGTTTTTGATATCCCCGCCTAGCTCGCGGCAGTTGCGAACGGAGTATTCGATGGGGTAGGGAGCCCCGTCGACTTTGAGCAGTAGTTTGCGCGGGAAGTCGAAGGAGGCGAAGGTTCCATGCTTTGGGGCAACATAGAGGTGGTACACCTCTTTTTTGCCTTGCGTTACTAGGATTCCCTCTTTGGTGAGGATTTTGGTGCGCTCTTGGTTGCCTTGGAGAAAAAAGAAGCCTTGGTTCTCTACCGCCTTGGCGAGCGAGCTAATCGTGATGAGGCTCCTTAGCTCGAACTTGTAGTTGCGCACCACCAGGTGCGCCGACGCGTCCTTATACGCGCTGGCCAGCGCCTTGTTGGACGCACGCGGTAGTCCGTTGAACTTTTCATCGAGCGTTTGGTACTTAACCGCAATCGGACACGGGATGCCCGCCTTGCGAAAATCCGCAACATCCTTGTATTGCTCCCTGAACTGGTTGGCGCAATCCGCCGTGACGAGAATCTCCCATGGGCCGGCGGCGCTCTTAGAGAGGAAGTCGGGCTCCAGGTCTACACCTTCCAGTTTGTTCAGGTGCGCGACGATCGCGCCAAGGATTTCTTCGTCTTTGGCTTTGTGGCCTTTCTCGTACGCCGTAAAGATGATGATGATTTTATGAGAGTGTGGAAATTCGGCCTCCTCTTCAGGTTCAGGCTCTAGGTCTTCGTCGAGGAGTGCCACCTGCGTGGTCGGGGTGAAGGGTGGGGTTAGCCTCTTGTGTGCTCCCGTTTTTCCATGGCCCGTGGGGTCCCTCGTTTCCGTGACTCTGTCGCCCCTTTTTGGGGTTGTTGTGTGATTTGTCCTCTGTGGTGGTCTTTCCTGGTGTTGGTGGTCATGGTGTTGGGCCTCCTGGGCTGTCGTCCCGTCTGTTTCTCGCGCGCGTGCGTCGTGATTGTCGGCCCGTCCCTGGGCGTCACTGGAGGGCCTCCCTCCTGTGCCGCCTCTCCTTTGTCTCCTGTCCCCCTTCCTGGGGGCCTCAGTGTGCTTTTGGAGTTTTTCCTTGTTTTGGTGCGGCAACTCCCCATTGGGGTTCTGCCTGTGATGGTGCCGGGCCAGCCCCTCGCGCCGGAGCGCGAGGGCGGTATCGCGGCTGTGTAAGGGCCGGGCCCGGAGGCCTCCCTTGTTGGAGCGTCCCTCTGGTGCGGTGTGGGTGGTGTGGCTGTGGGTTGTGCTGTAGGTGTGTTGCTTGCTGTCTGCTGCCAGCATGGCAGCTTTGTTCTTGGCGTTCTTGGCAATGCGCGGGCGTGGCTTGTCGGCTCCTGTGCCCACCTGGCTGGGAGGGTCGTCCTGGCGCGGTCGCTTCGGCGACAGCGGCGTGTCTATGAGTTCTTCGTCCATCGCGGCGAGGGCAGCGGCAGCGAGAGCGGGCGGCGGCGCGCGCTCCATGACCCTATCGTTTTAACGATAGTTGAGGGGTGTGATTGGCATATTGACTCACCCGGATAGGAAGGGAGCTGCTAGCTGGTGCGAATGTGGTGTTTCACAGTAACCCCCGTTCACACTGCGTCGAAGCTCTGGACTTCTCTCTCCGGACTTCGCTCTCCCTACCCACCCATCCCATTGTTAGGCTGTGCGCGTGCCTTAGGAGAATTTAATATTATCCTACAAGGCATATTGACTCACCCGAATAGGAAGGGAGCTGCTAGCTAGTGCGAACTAGTAGTATAACAAAAGTTTTGAAATCCACCTACTCTTATGTTAGGAAGGAGGAAGCGCGGGAAGCGGCTCGGGCAATGAGGGCGGTGGGCGAGGAGGGCGAGGGCGCGCGGCCGGCTGTTGCGCCTCTCATCCGCGCCTTCCTCCGACGGACCCTCGTGCGTTACGACCGATCGGCGCGCGGCATCGCCAAGTGGCACGTGTCCGAGGCGCTGCTGACAGAGACGGCGGCGGAGGCGGCCGAGGTGGTGGACGGCGTCTCTCCGCAGCTGGTTCTCCTCAATTCGCCCGACTTTGCCGAGCTCAGCAAGCGCATCGAAAGCGCGTGGGCAGACTGCGCGCGCCGCTTCGCGCAATTTTCCTACACGGGCGCTGAGAGCGGAGCCACGCGGCCTTTTGATGACACGCTACTCGTTGCACTCACTTCAGCATTAGGTGTTGTTGTATGGGGCGAGAAGCGGCTGTATTGGCTGGATAATTTGCCCTCGTATACCGCCGAACTCATATCGCGTGCCAGTGCCAGAGGACCAAGGCAGATTCAAAGGGCGGAGAGCCGACTGCGAAGCGGTAGCAGCCTGAGGATGCTGCGATATAGGTCCGATGACTCGTCGTCGGGCATTCTTCCCGGCACTGGCGGGTGAGTCATCGGGCCGAGAGTAGCGAGTGGGTGCTTTCGAGCCAATGGCAAGGAGCTCGCCAGACCCACATCTTCGTGGGTACAACATCATGCCTCTTTTTCTACACTGCGTGGTCGTCGATGGCATTCGCTTCATATGTGTTGCATCATACCGTGTGTGGCAGGTGTGAGCGAGAGTTCATTTACCAGGTCAAGTTTCGCCTAGACCCTCAGTGGTATGTGGTGGCTGAGGAGAAGCCAGAGCCAGGACAGGTGAGATGAGCCTGCACTCAGGACTTGTGGCTTACTCGAGGCAATGTGCTGGACTTGCTAGTCAGCTCTGCACTGGCATGGAATCCTTCCATGGCACCTTGCCAAGCATACCTCCACGTTGCCCTATAGGTCGCCATGGTGGAGCGTCTTCCGCTGCGCTCGGCCCGAGGTCAGGTCGATGAGATCGAAGGCGCCCGGCTTGCCGCACTCTTAAATGCGACCCGTGAAGTTATTTTGGATGCCGTAGTTCATCGCCCGCTCCCGCACTCGCAAACATCGACATGGGCCGATTCCATCGTTAGGTCTAGTGCTTCCAGCTGTGTTGCCGCTTACGGGGCTGAGACAGCCATGGGACGTGGCATTTCCGGCGATACATGCGACATCTACTCATGCCAAGGCGTCTCTTCTGCGGTGCCTGAATCTGCATGGCGCACAGACAGCGCATCCGCAGAACGGCATGCCAGTGGATACCCGCGGCTTGCTGCGGTGAACGCTGCCATTGTGAGTGCAGCCTCCTATGTTCCACTGCCGCAGTTGCCTTCGTGGGCCACGTGGCTGACCGGCACCAACGCAGATGCGGATGGATCAGCGGGTGAGGAAAGGAGCAGAGCATATTTAGCGGCTACTGTTGCTGCAGCTGAGGTTCGAGCCTCGCAAGACAGCGACGGCGTTGCGGTCGGAAGAAGTAGCGCTGAAGTTAACTTGGACGACGCTTATGGCCGACTGACCACAAGTCGGAGTGCTATGTCTCGCGCCAGTAACAACAACAGAGATGCTACAGCACAGGGAACGAGTTCTGATTTTGATATCGTGATTCGTCGCAATCGCCTTTCGGCGCATCTGGCTCGGGCGCGGCTCCATGGCCAAAATGCAAAGCTGCTTGATGCTGCTGGAGAGCCGTACAACGTATGGGCGCCCCTCGACGCACCGCCCCCGTTTGGTCTTAAATACAAGGTGTGCCTTTAAGGAGAGTTACTGCTGCCGGAGCCACACCCATCCGCTGGTCGTGTCAACTCTTCCTAGGAACAATTCCGACTTCTCTGACGGCTGTGCTTGGCTTTGAGAGCCGCTCAATCTTGAGTAGGTCATTGTCTTAACTTTACTTGCGAATTGTCCACCCCTATGGCACCTTACCTCCTTTGCAGCTTGGCGTTGGCATCACGCTATATTTGCGCCTCCTCTCGTACCTCGGCTACGGCTTCTCTGTGGCGGCAGTCCTCGCGCTGCCCTGCATCTTGGCCAATCGACGCGGTGGCGTGCTCGAGTCGGTTGGCATCGATGCACCAGATGCCCTCTTTTCGCT
>CM030935.1:1225051-1250051 GCA_018136815.1 Isochrysis galbana
CAATTTTTTTTGCTGATCCATCCTACCGGAACCTATAGGGAGTTTATTTAGCCCTTCATTTACCCATAATTGCTGGTGCCCTCCGCACCCCCATAGTGAGTGACCGGGCTACTAGATATTAGGCTAACATGTTCACAGCCCTACTACTAACTACTACTACCTACCACCATCGTCCGATGTTGTATGTGTGCGTGTGGCGTGCTAATTAATGCTAAGTCTTAAGTCCGAAAAAACTTCGCGAAACTTTTGTGAAACTTGGGTAGGCAGTGAGCAACTTTTGCGAAACTTTCGCGCGAAACTTGGGGGGGTCCGGCGCGAAACTCTGACCTGGCCCTAGTCGTCCCCTCTGTCGCATGTCTGCGCGTTGCTGAGTTGCCCTGGTGCCGAAGGTGTCGTTCCGTCAATTGTGGGACATCAGTCGAATTGAGCGATCAAATGTCCACAGTTATTTAAAATTAAATAAGGGCTAGCAGTGCGTGGGGATAACAACTTTTTTCTCTGCTTTTCCCGCGGTGCATGTTCCCCCGCGGGGACGGGGGGGCCCGATGTCTCATCATGCGCATACCGAAACCCTGTTATGCGCATCGGTGACGGCGTGCGGAAACTTCCATGCGCATGCACGGAGTCCCGCGGGGGGGGGGACTCGCACGGCGTGCGCTTGACGAAACTTTCCACCCCGCGCATGTGATTGCCACCCGAGACGGAGAGAGCGTCCCCCCAGCGCCCGAACCGCATTTGACGACATTTCAAGGCGTTTTCCGAACCCTCCGAACCGCCCAGAGCGCATCGCGCGCTCCGCGCGCGACCCCCCCCCCTCCGAACCAAATAACCACACCATGAAAATACCGACCCCGCCCCCCCCGAACACCGAACCGAAAACGACACCCTACTCTACACCTAAAATCGGCCTAAAACCGACACCCCCTCATTTTTTTTAAATGGCGGACTTGTATGGGGAAGGGGAAGAAGGATGGGGAGAGAAATGTTCAGGTACTCGTACTCCTAAGAGTGCCACATACAGAAGAAATGGGGAAAAGCCTAAGTCCTCTGGCGATGCGGAGCGAGCGTGAGCGAGAAGGGGGAGAGAGGGAGAGAGGAAAGAGAGAGGGAGAGAGAAAGGGAAGGGGGGAGGGGGGAAGGGGGGGGGGGGTGAGGGGGAAGAGAGAGAGAGAGAGAGAGAGAGAGAGAGAGAGAGAGAGAGGAGGGGGGGGGGGGGGGGGGGGGGGGCGGGTGTGGCGCGTCAGGCTGCTGGCACGATGCCGGCCGAGCAGCTTGACCGCATGAACGACGAGGAGGAGGAGGAGGAGGAGCTCTACGTGCCCGTTCGCAAGCGTCGAGCGATGCAGCTCCAGCAGCAGCAGGAAGGTGCCGCGATGACCGTGCCGCGAGACCCAAAGGTGGCGCGGCTGCTTGCGGAGGCCAAGGCGCAAGAGGAGGCAGCCAAGCCAAAGAAGCGCTCGCTCCTGGACGAGCGCGCCGAGAAGCTCGCGAGTGGCAGCATCGTGCCGCTCTCCGAGGCGGAGGCGACGCAGCAAGAGACGCAGGAGGTACTGCAATCGATTGACAACCAGCACAAACCTCTTATGAGTGTGAAGGAGCTGGCCAAAGGTGTGAAGTATACTTCGGTAATGAAGACTGGCTGGCGCCCACCACGGCACATTCGCGAGATGAGCGAGGAAAGCCGTCAGGCGGTCCGTGATAAGTGGCACATATTAGTGGAAGGTGAGGACATCCCGCCACCGATCAAGAGCTTCAAGGAGATGCGATTCCCAGAGCCTGTCCTAGATCATCTGCTCTCCAGAGGTATCAAGAAGCCCACACCGATCCAGATCCAAGGCCTCCCCGTCATTCTCTCGGGCCGCGACATGATTGGCATTGCATTCACTGGCTCGGGCAAGACTCTCGTGTTCACTCTCCCAATGGTGATGGTTGCATATGAGCAGGAGAAGCGCATGCCGCTGACCAGGGGCGAGGGGCCCTTTGGCCTGATCATTGCACCCTCTCGCGAGCTCGCCACGCAGACCTGGGAGATCGCAAGGGGGATCGCCGATGCCTTGCGAGCTGCAGGCGAGCCTGAACTCCGCTCGATTTGTTGCATCGGAGGCCAATCGGTCGCCGAGCAAATGGCAACTGCTAGGGAGGGAATCCACTTCTGCGTCGCCACGCCTGGCCGCTTGTTTGATATGTTGACGAAGAAGCGGTTTAATCTAGAGCTGTGTAAGTACCTCGCCCTCGACGAGGCCGATCGTCTGATTGGAGAGCCAAACTTCGAGGAGGAGGTGCGCAACACCCGCGCCTCGTTCTAGAGATCCTGCACACTGCACGTGGCCTTACGCATCCGCGCTCTAATCTTAAGTCAATTGCACACAGACGTCTGCACCGAGTTCTGGCATCTTCACCACTCCGCACGCGTGGTGGCGGTCGTGCCACTCCCCACACGCAATCTGTGAGTGCGTCGCCCCGTCCGCATCAGGTGCGCAACACCATGGACTTCTTCGTCAGTCAACGTCAGACCCTGCTCTTCTCCGCCACAATGCCCGCAAAGA
Organism: Isochrysis galbana; assembly: GCA_018136815.1. Classification (NCBI taxonomy): domain Eukaryota; phylum Haptophyta; order Isochrysidales; family Isochrysidaceae; genus Isochrysis; species Isochrysis galbana. Next base: position 1,227,598 of record CM030935.1, read on the forward strand.
TTCAGTCCTTTGCACGATCAGCCCTCGTTCAGCCCATCATCGTCAATGTGGGCCGCGCCGGTGCCGCCAATCTGGACGTCATCCAGGTGCAAGGCTAGCCGATAGTTCGCCCACGCCCGGCAGTCCTCATTGAACCTTAATTTCGGTCCTCCGTGTCCAGGAGGTGGAGTACGTCAAGCAAGAGGCCAAGATGCTCTACCTGCTAGAGTGCTTGCAGAAGACGGCGCCGCCAGTGCTAATCTTTTGCGAGAACAAGTCCGATGTCGACTCCATACACGAGTACCTGCTCTTGAAGGGCGTTGAGGCGGTACGTGATGTATCCACGCATCATCTGATGTGCCCCTTGAGCGACTTGTGCGCGTCTATATCGTCTAGGCCCGACGATCATGCGCAGTATGCGTTTCAATGACCCGTCAATGCAGCGGATCGATCTCTTGACGCGATTCAAACTCGCCTCACAGGTCGGTATCCACGGCGGCAAGGACCAAGACGAGCGCCAGTTTGCTATCAACGCCTTCCGCTCAGGCAAGAAGGACGTCCTTATCGGCACCGACGTCGCCTCCAAGGGTCTCGATTTCCCAGATATTCAGCATGTGATCAATTTCGATATGCCAAAGGAGATCGAGAACTACGTCCATCGCATAGGTCGGACGGGACGCTGCGGTAAGACTGGAGTCGCCACAACGTTCATCAACAAATCGTGCGACGATTCGGTGTTGCTCGACCTTAAGCACCTTTTGATTGAGGCGAAGCAACGCATCCCGCCTGTTCTTGCGACACTAGAGGATCCGCTTGCAGCTGATGATGGCGGCGATGAGCTCACCAAGGGTTGTGCGTTCTGTGGCGGTTTGGGACATCGCGTCACCACTTGCCCCAAGCTTGAAGCGCATCGCATGAAGCAGATGATGGGCACAAAGGATACGGGTCTTGCAGATAGTAGCAGGATGAGTGGCATGGGCGGCGCTGCCACGGATTGGTGATTTTTGACGGCTCTGCGTAGTCTTAGCATTGGGGCTTTAGCTTAGAGTTTTACCAGCTTCAATTTTGAGACGTGCTGGGTTACTACGCCTGCAGAGCCCGAAAATAGCAGAGTGCGTTGCGACGGATGACGATGAGTGAGAGACAACGCTATACGCTATTGCGAATGGGTAGCAGTCGCATCACGCTACGAAAAAGGGAAAGACGCCAATTGGTAGCTACGAGGCTACGATAGGCGTGAAATGCACACACCATAGACCATAGCATTAACTTACGATGTATCAATAATAATAAAGGCAACGTTATGACGCCTAGCTAGCCAACGCCACGAGCTGATTTAGACAACAACAACAAAACCGTCAACTTTTTACCTCGGACTCCAGCGCGCGCTATATGCTATATACGCCCGGCGAGCCGGGCGCTTTCGTTGCACTAGAGAAAACCTAACACGTGGGAAAGCGTTCAATCGTGCCACCACCTCAAAAACCTCTGCCGTTCAACACTAATCTTATGATTGGTCGCCATCAACTAACTTTATACTCAGTTGCCATGGAGCGCGCCGGCGCGCCCCCTCTCTCCTTTGGGCCCCCCGCCGAGCCACAAACAATGTGACTCCCCGCAAGGCCCACAGACCAAATTCAGAAGGAGGAGCCCCCCCCCCCCCCCCCTCCCCCCCGGGGTGGAGTCTCGGGGTGCCGGGGACTTGGCCGCTGGCGGCCGCTGCCCCTCCCCATGTCCCCCGGCAGCGTCCACGCTGTCGGGGGTGATTGAGCGCTTCTCGCATGAGGGAGGCGCCCGCGAGGGCCGGCGGCGAGGGCGGAGGCGGCGGCGAGGGCGGCCGCGAGGGCCGGCGGCGTGTTGTATTCCTGCCCATCTGAAGGCTGTAGGCATGAATATTCGTGTAAGGTACGCGCTCACAATTACAATTGAACAGTTCCCCGTGTTGCCACTGACGCACAAGACACACAGATTCGGATTCCCCATGGTCTCAAGTCCAGGTTTGCAGGTTTTGGTCTCGAAATTTGCGATTCGAATTTTGTTTTTTGCTGTTACTATAATTGTTGGCTCGTTTAAGGTAATAAACCGGCATGACTTCGACTTCTCGTTCTGCAGTCGCTCTGCGAGACTCTCTCTCTCTCTCTCTCTCTCTCTCTCTCCGTCCGCCTCTCCTCGGCCGACGGCAAGAAGATTCGTCCAAAACATTCTCCGGTCCCAAGATATCTCGTGGGGGGTCTCTCCGCGCTCCGCGAGGGAAAGGACGCGATCTCGCTCCGAGATCGGCCTCGCGCCCTCCCACGCTGCCCCGCCGTGCCCTCGGTCCCTCGCCCCCCCCGCGGCAGGTTCTTTCCCTCGGCGTGCCGTCCGTCGCCTCCGGCCGTTATATTAAGTCCCCCCCCCCCCGCGCGAGGTTCTCTTCTCCCCCGCGCGCGGTTCGTTTCCTCCGGCCGTCGTTGTTCCCCCCCTCGCTTCGATTCCTCTCGCGGTTCCTTCGATGATTGCCTCCATCTCGTCCGTTCTTCTTCGCGATCCTCGCGGAGGGGGCACCGACGTTTAATGTTAGTTTCGTCGCGGTTTCGATGAAAGAAAGGAAGAACGAATGGCACGCGCCTCGCGTCTCGCGTCTTGTTTCGTCGCCCCTTGCTCGTCGCTTGTCTAGAAGGTCTCTCCGCACATCGCCTTCTCCCCCCGCGCGAGTTTGGATCTCTCCTCGACCCTCCGCGTTGGCTTCAGCGGACGAGTTCCACTTTAACGATAGTTCGAACCCTTCGGTGGCGTAGTTATGCGCTCTCTTTCCGTATATCTTCGCGCATGACGAGCGATCGCGACTTCAGCCTTCGCCGCGCGGGGAGGGGTTTGTTTATCGTATGATTCCGGAGTGTTTACGTTAGTTTTCTGAGCCCAAGGACTTTGGTTTTTGGTTTCTTGTGAGTGATGTTTGTAGCAACTTCGTCGAGTCCCACCGTGTTCCCAAGCGAGTCCCCCCGAGTTCCCGAGTCTATACCCCGAGTCAACGAGTCAATACAAGTCAAGCACGCGCCTGAGCCACCCCCAGTCGCCTGCCACCACCTCCCACAAGCCTCCTTCCGCACTTCCGCGCCCACCGTGCTCCGTGCGTGCGTCGTGCGTCGTGCGTCGATCACCATGCCCGTAGTCACCCCCGAGGAAAGCTCCATGAGCTCCCCACAAGAACCGCGTTCCGCGCTAGCTGCCGGCGCGCCCTCGCAGGCAATCTCCAAGAGTGAGATCAGCCTTGCTCTGACACGGCGAGGGCGGAGGCGGCGAACGGCGAAGGAGGCGGCGGCCTCCTCTCTCACACTCATCTCGGCTCGCTCGCTCGCTCCGTCGCACGCGCGAGCGCACGACAGACTGCCGACCTTTCAGTCGGCAGCCCTGAACGGCGCGCGCCGCGAACGGCGCAAGGGTGCCTGTGTGAGGAGTGGTTGGGCGACACGCGGGCAGGGCAGGCAGCAGGCTCACCTCCTGGCATGCTGGCGGTCCTCGGCCCCCTCCTCCCGGTCGTCATCGCCTTGTCGCTCACGCTTGGGCTCGTGCCCCGCGATCTCTTGTAACTGCTAATTTTTTTTTTGCTCCGCGCGCCTCGCGCGCCCCCAAATATCCGGCATATATCCGGGAGCTATCTATTTTCGGTTAGAAAGTTCTGTCCTTAAACTAAGGACGGTGTCCTTGAAAATCCATGAAATCTAAGGACTCTGGCCTTCAATGCCTTTGATGTGGCTTAGAGTGAGCTTTTGGGACATCCCACCCCCTGAAGCAAATCATCTTTACCTCCAATTCAACCTAAGCTCTCCCCATGACCAACTCTGCAGAGCTTGTCTTCGTTCACTTTTGCTGCCACATTCAGCATGCGGTGCTGCACTCGGACGATCCGCTCACGGGGGAGGAGTTTTCTTTTAGCCCTTTTGAGCCGTATGTTGACAAATTGGGGTGTTGGATGGCAAAATCACGCTTCGTCGTCACTTAATTTTGGCAGATCTGCCCAAATATCCAAAAAGATATCCGGGATATCCTGGCCTGGGCCTAACCAAGGCACACAAGAGACTCCCTCAGGGGGACAGCCAGGAGAGGCAACAGACCTACAAACAAAGCGCACTTCCACAAACCCTCGCCTCACCTAGGAGTACTGACGCCCTAACAACTAAGTTTGTACTTGGTTGACCCATGGGGGGGCACGAGCCCCCCCCCCCCCCCTCTCCACTCCTCCCCTGCCATGGGGGAGGAACCACCCATCCTGCAGCGCGGTCCTCGCCAGGGCGAGAGGGGCCTCTGCCATAAGGCATGCCCAATGGAGGAGTGGCCGTGCAAGCCTAGCACTGATAGGTTGAGGTCTGTAGCCTGCAGCCCCCCATTATGGGGGCCAGCCTGGCGGTCTCGTGTGGTGCGTGGCCGGGGCCACGGGCCGTGTGGCGCGACCGGAGTCGCACGCACCTGCTCGGCCTCAGTGGGCGGACGCGGTCGCTTCGACAGTGACTGCTCCATGGAGGCTGGGGGGCCGCCCTCGGCGGGGAGCCCGAAGGAAAGGAGGGGAGCGGCGGCGCGCTCCATGGCAACTGACTATAAAGTTAGTTGAGCCAACCACAACCACAAATTAGGAGCATGGGGCTGTCAATAGGACACAAGACGGCGCGCCGTTATGCCAAACACCTCAGGTCACGTGCTGCGTTGTCTACACGCTATTGTAGTTTACGTGGAGGTCTCTACTCATAATTCTTGCATGGCCTTGCATAACGCCCACCGTCTACTACACTGTGAGCAAAGTCAAGCTGACTATATACACGTTAGGGCAAATAACATTGGGACGCATCTTCTTCAAAGTTTGCGCTGCACCATTGCTTCTCGAGGCTTGATGACTTGGCGCGGCACAACATCGAGCGAGAACTCCCCGTGCGAAGCTTCGGTGACCAAGTTGAAGAGCGTGCCCTCGAGCACGTAAGCAGCGAGCTCCTGCAACTCAGCCGAGGCCTTGATCTCAGCTACCCGTTCTTCCTCCGCCTTGGCTAGTGGGAGTTCTCTCGTCTCTTCTTGTGCACGCGCAGCTCCGGCTGCTAGCGACGCCTCTAGCTCGGGATTTAGACCTACATGCCCGTCAGCCGGACCCCCCACTTTCGACGCACTCGCATTTTGTGAGCTTTGCACAATGACCACGGGACTGGGCGCAACGCCTCGCTCCGCATGAGCAATCTGGGCAAACCACGGGATGGGTTTCAAGGGGGCAAGCTCAAATGCGTGCTTCACGTCGTCGCAGCGCATTAGCTCTTGTAGCATTTGCTGGACAATCGACTGTGAGACGCTGCGCTGCTCCGCGTTGATCGACGGGAGATCAGAAACTCCTTTCTCCTTCGACACCCCATTGAGCGAACGCATCGTGCCGAATTCGGCAAGCTCTTCTGGCGTGGGTGGCAACACGCGGGGTACATAGAAGCCTCGCAAATCAATGCCGGCTTCTTTGAGGCTCTCTGCGGGCAAGAAATTGGCGCTGAGATCGAGCAGCAACGCTTGTTGTGGTGGTGTCATGTCCACTGAGTAGGAGCTAGACCGGCCGCCAACGCTTTGCTGTGCAATGCGCTGCTGCCGCTCTTCCATAGCTTGCAGAGCGAGGATTCCGCGAGGCTTCGGTGTAGTCACAGTGACGGATTTTCGACCACTACGCTGAGCCTCAGCCTTGGCTGCCGCCTCGGCCGCGGCGGTGGCATGGGCCGCAGCCTGCTCCTCCGTCCACTGGGGCATCAGGTTGCACGCGAGAGTGAGTCGAACATTCTCTGCTGGCCCGGCGCCAATCATCGTCACCTTGCAGCACGCGTGCTTACCCGCGGCAACGGTGCCGTGAGAGGGGTATACGGTAACACGCACACCGTAGAGTGGGTGGGACGTGTCCCACTCAAAGTCGCAATCAGATTCTGAGGGGTTCGACAGGATGACGAGCTGGCGCACCGAGGTCCCAATTGGCGCTCGGCCAAAGACACAGCGGTCGAGAGACAGGCGCATGGCTTGCTGGTGTTCAGGCATCTTTATCTGCTGAAATGGCGGCGCGAGAGCAAGATTGGTCGTTTCGAAAGCGGCGGGGAGCTCTCCATCCGTGGGTTGATGGCCGAGTGCCTTGAGTCGGAGCACGCGCTGGATGCGCTCGGGCCGCTCGGCATCCCCCACGAGCAGCGGCACAGCCAGCGTGTACTCTCGCGCCTCGATCGGGTGGAAGGAGAAAGGAATGCGAGCGCGTCCGCCGGGTGGGATCACGCCGCTTGGCTCTAAGCACGAGATCACTTCGACAGCGAAGCTTTGCTGATTTAGCGCGGCAAGCTGGGTCGTGTCGAGTTCGTAGGCGAGCGGCACGTCCGAAAAATTCGGTAACTCGAGTGTATGCCGGTGTGGCTGTGCGAGGCCAAGCGGCGTCGGGCCGAGAAGCACTTCGCGGTGCGGGAGATGGAGATAAGGCTCCCGCGGCGCGAGAGTGCGCCCACATACATTGAGGACTAGACGCTTGCCCGACTCAATGGTGAGCACGAGGGGCAGCTCAAACTCGTCGGGGGCAACGTGGGACATGCGGATCGTAACTACGGTATCAGAGCCAGGGTATGTCTCGCCCTTGCGCGGATGCACGGTGATGATGCCGCGGTCAACGACCATAGCTTGCTTTAGCTCATCGCGAGAGAGCTCGCTTGCATCTGCCCAGTGGGGCACTTGGAGGTCAGCCTCGTTTGGATACTTGATGGACCACTTAGCGGGGAGCAAGCCCGTGTTGCGCATGAGGAGGCGCAGCTCCAAGTCAGCTTCACCAAGCCGGCCAGGAGGCAAGTTGAGGCGCACGGTGCGGAAGAGCGACGCCGCTGGAGCAAGCTGCACGTCGGGCGGGGCGCCCGTCTCCGAGACTAGCTGCTTCTCTGCATCGCTCAGCAGGGTGCGCAGCTCACGATTTACGTCGGCTAGGGCGAGCTGCTCCCAGAGCAGCTCTTGTGGCGAACCCGCCAATCTCACATCCACCACTTGTAGGGTGGGATACTCGGCGCGCGCCCGCACCAAGGATAGCTGCACCGGTGGGCCGAGTGATGAACGCGTGCCACCATATCCGGCGGCAGCATCGCCCGGTGCAAGCGTGCACATGACGGCGTACTCGACATCGCCGCGTGTGTAGGTGTCGATCTCCACTTGGAGGTAGACTGAGTTGCGTGCAGGCACGAGACCCGACGGCTTTGAGCAACCGACGCGCTCGCCCTCTCCCGGCTCCTCCATGGCGCTATTGCTAGTGCGTTCGAACGTCACCTCATAGAAAAGGTCCACTGCCGACGAATTCACCAGGGCCAGCTGGCGGCGGCGAGACTGCCCGACGAGGACAGGACCAAAATCGAGGACTTCCGGCTCGGCGCGGATTTGACCAGATGAGCCGACGCCAGACACGGTCAACAGCTGCCGGACAACCTCTCGGCCAGAGGCCCCGCCAGTGTCGTCGAGCGCCGAGATGAGGCACGGGACCTTGAACAAGTGCTGCGTCGGAGCATTAGGCGAGAATTTCCAGACGGCCTCAATAGACTCGCGACCTTGCAGTACGCCGGCCGCCGGCGAGACAGCAAGAACGGCCGCGGCATTCTTGTTCGAGAGGTCCCACTCGAATGCCACTGGTAGGCGCGATGGGTTTGTGATTGTGATGGCGGCGCGAGACGACGCGCCAACGCAGGTGCTTGGTAAGAAAAGACGTCCGTTGTGCGCAATATGCAGCGACGCGCGCGATCCAGCGCCAAGGAGCTGCATGCGCAACGGGTCTTCCTCGTGGTGGTTGAGCACAATGGCGAGATTATGCTCGTACGGCGCTATGGCGCGAGGGTGGAAGCGCACAGCTAGTAGTTGCGCAGACCCCTTGGTGACCACACCCGCACAGGGAACAACGGAGAATGTGCCAGCCGGGTCGGGCGCGACGGAGAAATGCATTGGGGTATCGCCATCGTTGGAGAGTGAGACCGTCTGGTACGCCACATCCCCTGCGTGGCAGGCGGGGAAGTTAAGCGTCCGATGCGACAACCGTGGTTTCGAAATGAAATGCTCTCGGAGTGGCGGGAAGGTGTGGCCATGCGCAGTCAACACCAAGGTCCACGGCGGGGTCATGTTGTTTTCATTGACGAGGCGGAAACTGCGCATCGTCTTGAAGGAGGCGACACACTCGAGGCGCTGGCAATAATACTGTTGATCCGATTTCGGGCGGAATTGGATCTTGAAGCCGGCCGAGGATTTTGGCAGCACGTCGATGCTCGCCGGTGAGATTGCAAAGACCGGCTCCTGAGAGTCACGCGCACCACCATGGATGTAGCCGTTTGGCACGACCCAGTTGACGCTCACCTTGCCATTTGTGCGGTTAAAGAGGCGCACTGTCCTCTGCTCGCCAACACGGAGACGAGAGCAAGCACCAAAGTCAACACACTCCTCCTCGAAGTACAGCGCCAATTCCGGCGACGAGGAGCCGCGAAATATGGCGCCCATCACCTCCTTCTCGAAGGCGATCCCGCTGTCCTCGCCCGTGAGCTCCGTCTCTTCAACTTCCTCGCCACGGGCCATGGCCTCACGCTGCTCCACCGCACGCGCCTCGATATCCTCTGGGTTCAGTAGATGGAGACCCTGCCTTTCCCGAGATAAGTAGCTGCGCACGTCCTTGAGGGCGAGCGTCATCGGCCGGCGTTTATCTGTGTATCCTGTTCCAATTACGTCCACAACGAGCGGTGCCTGGTTCGCAACAAGCACATATACGCGTCGATAGTAGTTGCCTGGCTCCATCGGGGAGAAGTGCATGTTCACGAAGACTGAAAGGCCGGCCGGCACCACGCCTGAGGTGGCCGACATCGAAAAGATGCCATTTGCATCGACATCGTGCAACTGGAAAGCCACGGGCGCCACTGAGCGATTAAAAATCTCCAACACGCGGCCCACCGATCGGCGAGGGGTCTCAATTGGGACGTCACCGAAATTGATGGATGTCTTCGAAAGCTCGACGAGCGGCCCGATTGCCTCGCCGATGGCCTCGACCGTCACCGTGCTACCACTCGGTGTGAGGATGTCGTAGTGATCTCGAGTGTAAGTTCCAGTCACCGTCGGCTGGTAGATCACCGACACATCAAGCTCTCCATCAGGAGGCACCACACCCGACGTTGGCGAGATGGTGAAGACGGGCGCAACATCGTTCTCGCGACGAACAATGTTGAAGCGGGCGTGGACGAGCGACTTGTTGGCCAACTTGAATTGGCTACGATGAACGCTACCCGTAAGCACGGCACCGCAATCGATTGTCTCCTTCGAGCACGACAGGAATGGATATTTGCCAATCCCACCGATGCGCATGACGTGAGGGCGGTGCTCAGGGATGTTGCACACGCACTGTGCGACGCTGACCGATGCGTCCTTGGGAGTGAACCGTGCTGTGATGTTGATCGACGCGCCAGGCGCCATCGATCCCGATGATGGCATCAGAACGAATGGTTCGTCGCACGCCCAAGAGAAGGTCACCGGCATCTCACCAGGGTTTGAGATCGCGAAAGACTTGACAGCGGTCTCCTGGACTGGACAAAAGCCAAAGTCTAGATTCTCTGGAACGTACGTCGACACCGAAGGCACCCAAGCGCGCACTGGAACGATGAAGGAGCCTTTTTCGTTCCAGAATTGAACGCAGTCGTCGTATTCCTCAAGCTTGATGGGGCGGAATGCGACGGGAAGCGTATGCGAGAGGCCAGGCATGAGCTGAATGGTCTCTGGAAAGGCCATCGAGAAGTACTTGGACTTGGGGAGCTTGTAACGAAGCTTCATTACTTTGGTTGTGACGTTTTTGATGACCAGCTGCTTCACGTACTCTCCCCCTGGCTCCCAACCCGCCGTCCACTCGAGTCCCTCGCTGCAGTCGACGCCGAAGCGGCGGACGCGCTGAGCTCGCGTGAGAGGCAAGGGCGGGCCGATCGAGGTAAAGGCGGCGCTGGCGGTGCCCGTGAGCGCAGGGTCGGTGAGTAAGGCAGTCACCATCCCCTGCAGCTTCAGTACAGCCCTCGCTCCCTCCTCTCTGCTCGCTCTCCCAGCCCGAGCCCCCTCCCCCTCCCTCCTTCTCTCTGCCTCTCGCTCTCTCTCTGCTTGCCTGCCTCCTTCCCTTCCTCCCTCTCTCTCTCCCTCCCTTCCTCCCCCCCCCCCTTCTCTCTCTCCGCTCCCCGCTCTCGCCGCCAACGCTGCTCAACAACACGGAGGAGAGTTGGAAACGACCCACGACAAAAAAAAAAGTGGTGGGGGGGGGGGAGCTGGCCCGCTGTGCTATGCTCGACAAGCAGCGGCGGACAAATCAATGTCGAGGTCGTTTTCATACGGTATGTGGGGGTAGTAAGGTGCTTCATTCGGTTCGAGCACCGTTGACCGGGCTACAATACCCTCCTCCTCCGAGTGTACTCCCTACTCTAGTAGAGTAGAGTACTCTACTCTAGAGCTAGAGTAGAGTAGAGCTCTAAAGTAGAGTAGAGAGTAGAGAGTGAAGGTCGAGATGGTTGGGATCGAGGTGACCTCTCGGCGCGGGGAAAGTACCATCGTAAGAATCGTACATTTATAAAGCTTCTCATCGGCTAGAATCCGTAGCCACGCGCGCCAACCGCGCGCACAAAGGGCCTCTCGAGAGGGAGAGATGGGAGGCACGATGCCGGAGCACTATGGTTATACTGCCGCAACAAGAAAACTCTGCCCCCCCTCCCTCTCGGGTGGGGGGGGACTCTCTCCCGGCCCTTTTGCCACCGCCCACCGGCCGCGAGCGCCAAGAGGCGGGAAGGCGAGGGAAGGCGGCGGGCGGGGGAAGGGAGAGAGGGAGGGGGAGGGGAGGGCAAGTTGGGAAGGGAGGGGAGCGGGGGCGGGGGAAAGGAGGGCAGGGAGGGTAGCCTGCTGCCACCTGCGGCGCGAGCACGCGGCGAACCCTCCGCGGCGCGCTCGCTCGGCGCACGCCCATGTTTGGCCCTCCGCCGCGCTACGAGCAGCGCGACGGCTGGATGAGGCCCGCACACAGCGCCACGATAGATACCGTACGCCCGCCGCCTCCGCCCCCGCCACGGCCGCGCTGGTGGGGCCACCACGAGAAGAACACCGCCAGGCCGCCTTCGAGGCCAAAGGAGCGGCAGCCTCTTCAGAGCTGGGACGTGGTAGACCGGCACCGGAAGCTTGACCTACACCCACCGCGGGCAATGCGAGTCGGCTCGTGGCAGCCAGACGCCGACTGGAGGCCTGTCGCTCTCGCACGGCGGCATGAGCCAGCATGGCAAGGGGCTCCTCGACGGCCGGTGACGAGGGGAGCACCACAGGTCAACCCGAAGACTTCCAAACATGCCAGACAGCATGTCGCGTGGTATGACGATGATCCTCGCCTCGGCCATCAAGTGGATGATAACGACTCCGACCACGAAGATCCGCCCCAGCCCCGTCCTAGGCAATCAACGTCACGGGCGGGGCGGTCGCCGAGCATATCGCGAGCAAAGGCAGATCGGCGACAACCTCGAGCCATTTCTCCTATGCCTCGTGGGAGCAATAAGCAGCCGCCGGCACGCGCGAAAACGCCGTTGACCGGCCAGCCGCGTCCAGTTCACCAACGCCGGCCGCCTTCCGAGTCGCCTCCGCATCTAACCCCAGCTTGTAGGCCACGTGCAGGGGCCGTGACCGAGCCCACCAGGCGTGCTCAGCCGGCCTCAACGAAAGGCGCGTCGTCCGCTCTGAGGGTGGACAATGTGGAATTGGCTCAATGGCAGGCAAGGCTACCCGAAGGCTGGAAGGCACTTCAAGCGCCCAACTCTCGCATCTACTTCTGGAACACCAAGACGGGAACGGTCACTTGGGAGCCACCTTGTCTGGCGCCGTTGCCACCAACCCCACCACCAGACAAGAAGGCCGACGCGAGTAAAAGCATGCACGTTGATCAGGCCCAACCTTCCGTTGAAAGTCCTGCCGTCAATTGCAATGAGTCGACAGTGTTGCCCGAAGGCGGCAAGGTCACCTGTGAGGTGGCCCGTGTGGGGACATTAAGTAGAACAGAGAGGCCGAGTGCACCTATTTCCGACGCCAGGAAGGTGAAGAAGGGCGAGAGTCCTCCGAGGGCAACAGGCTCGCCGACAACAGAGCTCCAGCCGCGGATGAACCTCTCCCCATCATTGACTGCAAATCTCCCTCCAGCGGGCCTTCCCACCCGCAAGGGCGCTGTGGTCTGGGCGGCATCACGGTCGGCCAAGGCTCGGCACCATCCGGGCACTGCACTGCCAGGACCAATAGTTTCTACCCATCCGGAATGGATGGAGCAGAGCGAGCGAGAGCGCTTGGCGGAAGCTTCTGCGGCGCGGCGGCGTGAAGAGGCGGCGAGTGCTTGGGAATGCGCCCAACATCGTTGGATCGAAAAGGAGGGCGAGCGGGCGCGCAGGGAGGCGGAAGAAGAGGCACGTGAACTTGCCATCATCGAGGCTGCGCGTCGCTCATCCGAAGAATGCCGTCGGCTTGTCGCAGAGAAGCGACGGCGAGAAGTTGAGGCTGCGGATGCGAAGGCGCGAGAGATGGCATTGCGCGTCTGGTCAGAGAATCAAGCGCTGGCTCGGCGTAACCGCGCTCAGCTGCTTGGAGAGGAGGTGCTCGACGTCGACACCTTCTCCGACTCGGCGGGCGAGGCCTTGGACGATGGCCATTTAGCGCTCCAAGAGCTGGAGCCGCCACAACAAGTTGCAACAGGCGTTGTGGGCGCGGCTCCCTTCGAACGTGTTGCTGAAGCAGACTCGCGCGACATTCCTGAGGGCCTTGTGCACCCGGCAAGCTTCTTCGCTGCGACTCAGGGCAACAGCGACTGGGACAAGACGACGAGGTCGAAGGTTCCAGCCCTTTCGCCGCCCACGGATAGCCTGCCACCTCGACGCCCTGCTGAGGCGTGGAGCGTCGACTTTAATCGCTTGGAGGTTGAGGAGCCACCACATCGTAAACCGAAAGCTGCTCCCACATCTGTTAATCGGCGGAAGCGACCGTCCTCGCCAACTATTACAGTGGTGGCGCCCGATTGGCCACCGATAAGCGGCATGCCGTCATCGAACGCAAATATGCCTGATCAAATTCATAGCGGAGGATCGCAGCAAGATTCTATATTGCGAGGCCTAGAGAAATCGGCCTCCGAGCCTCACGACGTCCCATCGACACCGGAAGACCTTGGACCCGACGCCTTCAACTTACATGCCGATCAGCTAGGTTGGGAGAGTGGCTATCTCGAGGGCGAGCAGCCCGCATGGGTGAAGAGCCCGGCGGGAAATGTAGCGACACTTGCTGAACGGGCGTGCGGTGCGTGTAGCTCAGCTGATTCCTTTAATATGCCGGCGCAAGGCCAGTACATCGACTTTCCTATCAAGCCCGACGCTGCGGAGCCGTCGACAAGCTCGAACGCATCCGTGCTTGATGCGGTTGACCGCTTTTTGGCGGGCGATATGGCCCACCATTTCATGTCTAGCCAGACACAGGTGGCGGGTGAAGCGGAGACGCTAGCCAATCATTTCACGATGAGGCCTTGAGATGTGGCAACCCGAGCTATCGCGCCCAGTCGAGGCTAGGATCGTGAATACTGGTCACCACGTATCGATATTGAGTGTTGGTCATCACGCTACTGGCGGGGGCAACGGTGCGGCACATGAATGCCGTACCAGCATATGTGAGGCCGCCCCCACGTGGAGAAGCGTGATTCGCATCGGCTTCGGGTACCACGGAATTAATGCTCATGCGCGCGTTAGGTAGAACGTAGAGAGTGAGAGTGCACAAATCTAGGTACGGGCTACACGTCACAAAACATTGAACATTACAAGATTATATTTGGCGCCTTGCTTGGTCTACTCAGCGCGCACGTATTACGTATTGGCCACTTCATGTCCAATACGAATAGCTGCACCTGTTACTTGATTCGTTGCGAAGCGCGAGGTGGCTTGCCTTAGGTCGTTTGCCTTCATTTGGTACCCCTCGTTTCCAAATACGCGATGCGCCGCTCCCGGCACAAAAAAAATCTTCAAGTATTTGAGCAAAGGCACCCACCTCACAGTGCTCAACCATGTCTATAAATGGAATGTCGCCTGATGATATAGTACTCAAGCGATTGCAATGGATCATAAGAATAAGAAAGATGGACGAGAACTTTAAAAATTCATCACACCTCTCTTTCCGCCATATGCCAATTCTAAATCTGCCATGCAGGTTATGGCGGAAGCATTGGACAGCATCAGTCCGCCGCCGCCGGTTGGGGTCAACCTGTCCAACCCAAAATTTTCGACGTACATACACTGTCGAATGTCAGTTCTTATTCAGTTCATTAAATTTCAAGCACAATACGGACATTAAAGACACCTTACACAGAATTTGCGAGATTGATAAATCATTCACACTGGTTTATATATGAGACACACTCTCTTGAGCCAGAAATTCACTGAGAAAACAATCATCAATATGAGTCGTGATGATCTGCTTGGTGCTTGGTACAATCAAAGCTTATGTCGATTCGGAATTAACTCCCCACCTCCAAGAATTGTTAGAAGGTGTCGATTCGGGTTCAGCTTCCCAAGTAAAGATTGAAAACAAAAGGCCGCTTATCGATTCGGCTTCAGCTCCCGTAAAGATTGAACCCACAAGGCCCAGTAACATCAAATACAAAAGCAAGCTCGGCCCTAGGACACCGGGTCGAGCTCACCATGAGGGCGCTCCTGCCGAGCGAGTCCACCGCGGCAGGGGGCGTACATCTCATGCGAGCGTCTCCACGGGGTGCTCCTCAAGCAGCGCCATCACGCGCGATTGGTCTCCCCGCTGGCGGCGGCCGTGCGAGCGCGTCGCGCTCGCTGTCACCTGTGTCGGCATGCTCGTCGGTCGGTCGTGAGTAGTGTGAGAGGCTGAGGTCGTCAAAAAGTTGGTACCTGAGAGCATGTGCAGGCCCGCGCCATGGGTCAGGGTGGGAGGTGGTGAGGTGGTCTGGCAAGCGTGTCAGACATCGGCCGACAGTCCGACGGGCCCTCCGCGCGGGGGGGGTCGGGAGCAATGGCGGGCAACCTTTCAGAGGGCCCAGTTTGGGTGAGATCTGGCGGGACCCAAAGGCGGGCACCAGACCTGAGCGGCCAGGGGCTGGCAGGGGGAGGGGGAGGGTGGGGGGCCGTCGCGCACCACTTTGGTGGGAGGTGCACCCGCCGGTGGCCCGCGAGGGGGGCCATTGCGAGGGGGAATCCCAGGGTCCTACGACGCCATCATTTTCGTAGGACGCGGTCCTATAATGTAGGACGGAACTTTTTAGCCGTATAAAGACGCGACATGCTGTGGCACTATTGGGTATTCGGCATTGTACCCATGGGTATCATGATTAGCTTTGTGCTCATCTTTGTAATAATAACACTCATTGGAGGAATTGTTCAAACATTCCTACCTGAAAAACAAAACAAACTTAAACGGTGATACCTCAAATCGAATGCACATCACACCCTTCTAGTGAGACATGGAATTGTAGACCGCAGAGAAACAAGATGCTATGCGCACGCACGGTGCTAGTTCGTCACTCTGTGCCAAAAATAGATGAACCCTTAAGAGACTTGATTAGCTTTGTACTCATCTTCCTAATAATAATATTATCGTGGCTACCTAAAAAGAAAACAAGCACATATGGATGCCAAAAAAATCACCTGGCCCTCTTTTGACGGAACGCGACTTTCGCATTCCTTCATGGGGCAAGCAGGATTCTATCTACCACACTCCACACTTCTCGTTACCTCCGATTTCGGTGTGGACGAGCACCTCTTGCGGGTGCGCGTCACCGAGAAACAACGCAAACATCACGGTACGCGCCGCATCATGCATCATGCGTCATACGCATACCCGCTTCCTTCCCCGCCCTCGCATGGGCCATGCATGGGGGCGTGCCATCAGCGATACCCCTTGTAGTCGCTTTGGCTCAACGTTTCATCCGCGCCAAGGCAGCTCTCGAACCGCCCACGGAGTTCTTCTTTCAACTTTCCGGAGAGCGCCCCCCGTCCACTCCCACCATATCTCAATGGGTCAGTGTGTCAGTGTAGCGCTCGCAAAAGCAGGCATCTCGGCATCCACCCGAACACAAACGACTACCTATCCTGACTGTGAATGTACTACTATAAGTTATAAAGGGTTGGGCAGATCAGGTGGGGGGGACCTTCCGCGCCGCCGCTGCGGGAGGGATCGGCGAAGGAATGTCGCAGCGCCAGCCGCGTGCCGCGAGCGCGCGCGCAAGCCTCGCCTGGAAGGTCGATAAATGCGCGCTCCAGGAGCTCAAGCAGCAGGAGCGTGACGACGTCTTCGCGCTGAAGAACGCAAAGAAGTTGGCGGTCTTGGCCAAGAAGGAGGCGCAGAAGGTGGCGAAGAAGGCGGCGGTGGAAGCGGCGACGATCGGTGAGCACGAGCCCAGCGGGTACACCGAGATCGCCACCCTTCGCCGGCTGGAGAGCAAGTACACGCCCGAGATACTGGATTACTGTGCACGACGCCTCCCGGCAGCCCTCTTGCTTCATGGATGGAAGGTGCTCCCTCATGACGCGGGCGGGAACTCTTCTTCTTACAGCGAGGGACATTTCATGTACGTCTTCACTGGTGACGCAGTTGGAAAAGGCGGCAACGTGCCCTTCTTCACCGGGACCGACTCTGTCTTTGCATGGTGGGAGGCTCGTCTACTGGCCCAGTCAAAGAGGGCAGCAGTTGGGGTCGCACCTCCACTCCCAAGGTACTTGAAGGGCAAGGTGGTGTACGGGGACGATCCGGCTGACGAGCAGCCGACCCCCGTTGAGGCGCTAAACTTGCGGCTGTGGCGGTGCCAAAAGACTCGTACACGGCCGGAAGGTTTTCAAGGCGTGATGAGGAAGACAGAAGGCAATGGCTTCTTTTACGTTGTCAAGCATGATGCAACGTACCTTGGTTCGTTCGCAAGTGCCGTTGAGGCTGCACATGCCTTCGCCGCACATCTCGCGGCACGAGGCGCGATCCTCGGTCCAGACGATGACCCAACAGCTCTCCCCTGCTTGAGCAAGGATCCTGCAAAACCCAAGAGACCCGCTCAGCCCGTGTGTCTTCCAAATGTGGCCAAACGCCCGAAAGTGAAGCCGAAGTCAAGAAGGCCCACTCACATCTCTCAGGTTTGTGACGCTAAGTCTGTACCAGCGAGCACTCCTGCGGAGCAGGAACCAGTCCCCGATGTCTGGTCAGCATGCGCACACGCGTCACCACCGACGTGGGTACATAATCATGCAAGCACACGCACATGTGATCGAAACTCATCGCTGACGAGCTCAATGTGTGCTGATGGTGACACCGATACAGCTGAAATAGATGCTTCGATGTGGAGGACTAAAAGAGAGGAGTTGCCGACACATAGGGATACCCTCACATCGTCTAGTCCTTGCAGTCAAGGCGTAGCGAATACAGCTCAAACGAGGCCTCATGATGCTCTCCCGCCCAAATGTCCATTTGAGAGTGGGGAAGGAGATGAGGAGGAGGTAGTGGTCGAGGTCATTGCCATCGGCGCTTCTGATGATGAAGAAGAGGAACAACCCAAGCATAAAGGCTGAATCTCGAATGTACGGCATTGTTCCACTCTAACGGATTGTACACATCTACGTCGGTGCACGCACGTTGCCGTGTAGCTTTCGCGGTCCGCATGGCTAGCACCGAACGCTTGAGTAAATCATGTAGTATATGGTTTCCTCGTGCTATTTCGCGCACAGGCGTAGCACGTAGCACTGCCCTTGCCGCCAACCATCGCTTGCCATAGTCTGAAAGACATGGCTGCGTGCATTGTTGAGACTTGTGTGAGATTGTTTCGACTCTTGGGAATTTACATTTGCCTATGGCCTTCAACGCAAGGTAGTGTGACTTGCGAGATCCTTCGCCGCCTTGCGTTTGCCCGTTGCGCGCCGCGCTCTTCCGCTTGCAAGCGTACTTCGCCAGCCAGAATAGGACAAAACATAATTAATTTTATGTCCTAGCCAACCTCACTAGCTAATGGACACAACGTTTCAACTAAGTTTATACTTAGTTTGCTCATGGCGGGGCACGAGCCCCCGCCTCTCTCCATTGCTCCCCTGCTGTCCTGCTGTGGGGGAGGAACCACCCATCCTCCTCGCATGCCTTGACTGCCCTGCTCACCCACTCTCCCCCCCATAGGCTCGCCTGGATCGCTCGTCCTGGCCCGTCGTGGCCAGCTCACTGATTCACAACCTCTAGCCTCCCCCCCGGTCGACATGCAGACAGATGTTGCGTGTTGCGTGGGGACCCCAACCCCAAGATGAGCTCGGGAGCGCCAGCGAGGGAGAAGCAGGGGAGGCTAGGGCCCAAACCCAACCTCCTCTGCCCCCTGTGCTGGCCTTTGGCCTCTAGGAGCCTGTAGGTGTCGCCAGAGGGCAGCCGCAAGCCTGTCGCTGTCGCATGCGCATGCGCGCCATCGCGCGTGCCGCATGAGGGGAGAGAGCGCGCGGAGAAGGGGGTGGGTGGTGAGAGGACCGGTTTCCTCCCTCTCCCCGCCGGGATCCTCCGAAGGTCCTTTTCGGCCGAAGGCCCGCCCCAGCGGCCCCCTCCCTTCGCCCCCCTCCCGGTATTCCCGAGGACCGCTGCCCGTTGCCCCGGCGCCGAGGGGGAGACCAAGAGACCTACCTCCCTCATCTTGCTGGCACAGTCCACAGTCCCAGTGTCCCAGTCCCTAGTCCCTAGGTCCCCCTTCCTTGTTTCTTACCCGCCCCGCCCTGTCTACTCCCTTGAGTGTTCCCGCGCCCCTCTCCCGTATTTTCTCATCTTTTCCCGCCGTGCCTTCCGTCCCGATCGATGTCCGACGCCTGTGGCCCTCGGCCCTCGGTCTTGTGATGCTAGCCCGTGTGCTGCCCCCGGTCAGCTGTCAGCAGCTGTGCTCAGCCTCCGGTCGGTCCGCCGGCAGCTGCTCCGCCCCCTGTTCATACACGTGCCCAGTATCCGATGTCCCCCAGCTCCTCCTCGTCCCCCCCCACTCCCCTCCTTGTTCATACAATTCCCTCTTAGCGATCCACAGCTCTACCCACACCACCACAGCTTCCAACCACCCAAACGCTCAAAACACACGGAAACAAGAAGCCTGACCCCTAGCGACAAAGGAGGAAGGCGTGAAGAAACCCGCTAGGGACAGGAATACTCCGCTCGACACCCCCCCCCCCCCTCCAACCCGAGCCCCTAAGTAGAGCACGAGGGGAGTCGCCGCAAGGCAGGTTGAGGGAGTGAGAGGGTGTCAAAGGGTGTGCGGGCGTGGCTATACGGTAGAGGCCCAACGCCTCGTGCGAGGCGAGAATATTGTATTCATTTACGCGCCCTGTTCGAGTAGGAGTAGTAGCGCCCGCGAATCGCGCTTCAGCACAAATTTGCTGCTAATTGCCTTTTCCTTTTAGCTTTTAGCACCTTACCCATGCCTAATCGGTAGTCATTGCTATATCGCTATCGTCACGGCACGGAAGAGGGACAACGCATCCCCCGCACCAAACAAACTACAATGTGGCCATCTGGCTCTCTTTAGACTCGATAGACCCCTGGACGCATGCAAAAGAGCGCAGGCCGTGTAGCATCTTCATCAGCAGCCCCATTCGAATATATGGCGCTCGGTTGCATGTTACCGAAGGGGTCATAGTTTTATGTGGTGTTCATGCTAGGCATCGTGCTGCTCATGACACCTCGGTTGTACCTCGGTTGTAAGTGCAAGAAGCGGCAATTCTCGAATGAGCCGAATTCATCCCGAGGCGCCAAATTGAGTACGCAACTACAACCGGCTTCTCCCAAAAATTGGCACAAATGTTGTTGCCCAACCACATCCTAGCATTGTCTTCCATGGCGATGACGGAGTCGGGATCTTCATTCGACGTACTTGTTTGTGCTTGCCCCTGATGGGCGCATCTACAGTGCTCTAGCACGGCAGCTTCTGGCATGTTTCTTAGTGGAACACCTTCCCTCAGCAACGGTGCGGTGTAGAGGCTTACAATATTGAACACCAACTAGCAAGGCCAGCCGCTCCACTAGTGATTGCACGCTCTTGCGAGAAGCTCGAGCTCACACGGCGAACGTCGAGCCACACATTTGGCCTCCCGCTCTGGTGTGAAGGGCATTCCTCAATCTTGGCATAGTATAGCCCTGCTGTGGCGGGCTCAACCCAAGCCTCCCGAATGCGTACTGAGCGAACACCATGACCAACGATGTTGGCACGTCCATCAGGGAGGAAGTGCACCGAGTCGATCCGCACGACTACTGCCGTACCCCCTGGATGCGGCGCCGAGTCAGCGTAGAGGATCAGTCTCTCGCCTTCCCACACGCGCCGCATCAGCACTCGGTATCGAGTTTCGAACAGGTGAAGAGCCACGCGTGCGCCCGGCTGCGTACCAGGCCACATATAGAAGACTGGAAGACTCTTGGGGGGCGAACTCCGAAGAGCCTGTATCTCAGACAAGTGGGCGGCTTCCCGAGCCGCATGACGGGAAGCGTGTGCGTCACTGCCTGTTCGCTGATCTGCGGCCGAGAGCACTGCAGCCGCACTGGCGACGAGCGATTCGTCAGCAGGCTGCTCACTCAGGCGGTGCAAGCTGAGGATGGGGTGCCGGCAGATTGGACAGAGGTGTCCACTCGCCGAGCAGCGCGTGGTGCGGATGATGCAGAGGCGGCAGAAGGCGTGGCCACAGCTCTTGAGGACGATCGGCATCACGTACACATCAAGGCAGATCGGGCACTCCACATCCTCCTCGGTGTGCCGCTTGGTGGATGGCGGAACGCAGCTGAGGTGTCCCCTCCGCATCGGGCCTGCGGAGGGCTTGAGCGCGCGAAGCGTGGAGAAAGCGCGCCCTCTAGCCGAGCCGTTGTGTACTCCGAGCGCGTGAGGGGAGGAGCAGGTGAAGGGGTGCGGGAGAGATTACGGAGGGTTGGGGCTGCGTGTCGTGTGGGGTTGGACCGTCCCGGGAGGGAGGGAGAGAGATGAAGATGGGGGTGGGGGCGGGGCGGGGCGAGCGGAAGCCGCCCGCGGGGGGAGATGATGAAGCGGCCACACCAAAGAGAGAAAAGAGAGGAGGGGAGAGAGAGAGGGAGATGGGGGGGAGGGAAGGATAGGGGGAGACTTTGGCGGGGGTACTCCTAGAGAGGGAAGGGAAGACGAGGAGAGGGAGTGGGGCGTGGCGTCGGCCGAGGCAGAGAGAGAGAGAGGAGAGAGAGAAAGACTTGGAGACCAAGAGATCCTCTTGGTAGGAGAAGCCTCGCGGCGCCGAGGCGGATTGTGTAAGTAAGCTCCCTCCTCTTCACCCCCGTCGTCCTCGCCCTCTCTCCTCCTCCCCTCCCTCTCCTCTCTGAAATCCTCACCGTCCAGTCCATCTCTCTCTCTCCCTCCCTTCCCTCCCTTCCCTCCCTTCCCTCCCTCCCTCTCCCTATCTCCCTCTCCCTCTCCCTCTCCCTCTCCTCTTCCCTCTCTCTCTCCCTCTCCCTCCCTCTCCTCTTCCCTCTCTCTCCCTCCCTCTCCCCCTCTCTCTCCCACTTCTTGAATCTGCTCTTGAGTAGTTCATCTTCGGTTGCCTGGTCTTTAGTTGGTCTATGACGAAGCGGGTCGTCAGTGCCATCGCAATCAACCGACCTCGCTCTCGCGGCAGGCGGTCGCACTCTGTATCATAGAAACTTCGCGTGGTAAAGGTGGCTCCGTAGCTCTTGAAAGTCAACCGCTTAGGGCTTGACGTCGATTACAATATACCAGCAGTATACATAGAACTGGATGCTCCGTTCCATTAATTACTCAGACGCCAAGGGCCAAGGGGTCGCATTCGCGCATTCGTGATGGCTCAGAAGAAAAAGAAATATAACTAATAGTAAAAGAAAAAGATCCGTCAAAGTAAAAAAAACCAGAAGAACAAAGGAAGAAAGGAAGAAGAAGAGTTAAAGAAAGAAGAGAAAAACCCAGAGTATAGGGTGGTTCTCAGCCCTCCCCATTGCCATTGCCCATTGCAATGGCCCATTGGCCCTATGACCTATGGCTACATGGCTACGTAAAGTTTCGCGTGGCATAGTGGATAGTGGTTCAATGACGGATTGGAGGTTACGGATGGGACGGAGGGAACCGGAAGGTACGGAAGGTAGGCGGCGGAAGGCACGGTGTTCTGGGAATTGGCGGGCTTGACGGGCTGATCCACCTCAATGGCGGGAAGATGGATAGCGGGCAGTGGCGAGGGCGAGCGGGACGACGGGGCGGACATGGCGGTAGCGAGTGCGAGTGTGCGAGCGATTTGGTTTGAGTGGTGTTGTAATAAGATTGCTTGTTACGACGGAAGCGAGAAGCGAGCTATGTTTCTTCTCGCCGGCGCCGACGTCGCGACGTGCGACCTGTGCCCGTCCGAGGTGGAATATGTTCCGCACTTCGAAGGGGACGCGGATCTCGTTCAAGATCTCGGGTGGGACCTCGTCATAGCCCACCCTCCGTGCACCTACCT